>PVJH01018998.1:0-43720 GCA_004026705.1 Nesogale talazaci
GCCACAGAGGCCAGCTGACCAAGCCGGCAGGCTCAGACACGGATGAGGAATGAGAGAATGCTGTCTACGTCCCCAGACATCGGAGGCAGACTCTACCCCAGGACATTAACACGGGGGGCCTTGAGTCAAACCCTCCATATCTGGCCCCCCATCCTGCCTCTTCCACAGAACGCTCAGCCTGTTCCAACACAGGCCCATGATCACGGGCACCCCTGGATGGAGGACTAAGGCCAGAAGGGCCACATTAGGCCATTCTGTGCACCTCGACTGAGCTGTGTGTGTATAGAGGTGGCAGACAGACGGTCCTTCCCCTCCTCGGGACCCACAGCCAGGAGACACGAGGCCACCCCCTTCTCCAGAGGTTCCACACGATAACTACACAGGGGCCTTTCAACAGTAGAGCTGTTCCCACCCCTGGAGAGACTGTCTTTGAGGAGGGGACGGCGACCGGCCTGGCTCTGGCTCCTCGGCACCGAGCGGGCCAGCCCTGGCTGGGTGCTGTAGTCTCGGAAGACAGAGGTTACCCCTCTGTGCTATAAAAAGGATCCACGCTCAAAGCACCACAGGCTGCCTGGCGTCATCTCCGGACCCTGGAATCCCACGAAGATACTGAGCCTTTCTGTCTCTGATCTGGCTCCATTAGCGCCGGGCCAGTGGCCCAGGGGCCGGTGAAGAAGGGGAGAGGGTGGGAAAATCTCTCCCACACGATTACTCATTCTGGCTGTAAAAGAACAGATTATTTTCAGTTGCGGCTTAGATTCTGGGATCCTGTGTGCGTGCCGCCCCCCACCCCCACCCCCACCCCCAAAGTGAAGTGTTCCTGTGTCCAGTCCTCCATCAGATAATTTTAATGAGGAGGAAACGTCTTTGGTGGGGGACAGCTCCTTGGCTGGCCGCCCTCATCCTCGGCCCGCACGTCAGGACCGTGGGTGGGCCTGGGCCAGCGTCCCACTGCTTGGGGTGGGCCCAGCCTTGGGGCCCTCATGTCTAGAGGTGACCCTCAGCCCATGGGAGCTCCCAGGGTCCGGCGGCCATGCCCAGGGCCAGTTGACCCAACTGTGGCCACTCTTCACACACGTCGCAGGACTTGCCCTGGGACCCGTCGGTCAGGGCCTGGGGAGGAGTCATTAGCCACATTGCAGGGCTGTGGTGGCCACCATCAGTGCTGCTGAACAGGCCTCCGTGAGGGGGGCCACGCCTCACCCCACCTTGCACTCACCCGCTGAGTGGGGAGGAGGCCGAGGCCTGGAGGGGTCGGGTGACCCCAGCTGTAACCTCCACCCCCCTCCCCCACCGCCTCCACTGGGAGACCTGGGCAGGTGTCCCGGCAGGAGGGTGGGCCTCTGCTAGCATCCAGTGCCAGGTGGACTGGCATCAGTGGGCCAGGAGTGCTCTGAGGCCAGGGAGGACAGCCCATCGCTGACCGTGGAAGGGTCTTCTCTGCCTCTGCGCACACGCACAGGCACGCACACTCATGCAGTCACACAGTGACACACCAACAGACACACGCTCACACACACAGTCACGGCCACGGTCACTGCCCTCTCACTCACGGGCTCCTGGCCGCCCATCCCCTGTGACCCGGGCAGCCCTGCCGTGTAGGCAGGCGGGGAGAGCTGGGCAAGCAGAAGTGGGCTCCCGGAGTCCCGCCCGAAGGCCCTCCCAGCCACCTCCTCAACCCACGCAGACCGCGCAGCCTCTCCGTGCTGCCGACTGGGGTGACCAGTCCCTGCCCGCTGCCCCATGGCCCCGGCGAGAAGTCTCCGGAAGCGGGGCTCGCATGCACAGCAGGCTGAGATGTGGCTGGGCGGCTGGCCCCGGCGTGACTGACAGATCGGAGCGCTGAGGGGCCGGCCTCCTGTGGTGACATCCGTGCCCCCGGCCGCCCAGCCCAAGCATCCACCCCTACCACCCGCGTGGGCGCAGGTTGGCCTCACTGTGCCCCAGGGAAGGGGCTGGGCCTGGCCGCGTGCCCGGGGCGGGGGCAGCTGCAGGACCCCGCTGACCCTTCACAGCGGCTCCACATGCCAGCAGCCTGGTGACCTCAGTGTGGGTGTGGGGATGGGGAGGGGTGCCTAACCCCAGCGGGGAACCCCGTCTGTGCCTCTGTTGAAGCTCCCGCCCCCACCAAAAGGGATTTTGTCCCACGGGCCCCTGTTTGTCTCCAACTGAGGTCGTGCCCCAGGGTCTGGGGGCCCCAGGAACCCAGCCATTCCTTCACTCAGGGGCCTGTTCCCAGAAGATGCGGACATCACTGCTCTGACGTGGCCTGGTCTGGGGGGTCGTGAAGCCCAACACATCCCCAACGGCGTTTGGGAGGTGGCAAGGCAGCACCTCCAGCGACCCCCGTCTCTGCACGAGAGAGCTTTCCTTCAGGACGTCGGTATCTGTCCATTTGTGGTGGCTGCCCCTTTCTCGCCCTCCCCCCGCCCTGACCAGCCCTCCCCCTCAGGACCTCACTCCTCCCCTGACTGTCCCCGTGTCCAGAGCTCTTGTCCGTGCCATGTGTGCTCTCCAGTCACCGGCTTTGTAGGCAGAACTGGAGTGGGTGGGGGATGGGGGTGGGGGTGGTGGTGTGTGTGTGTGTGCGTGTGTGTGTGTGTGTGTGTGTTCTGCCCCACCGCTGGGAGCTGGTGTGGTCCCTGCACCAGAGTTCTGAGGTTAGCCCTATTCCCTCGCTGATGGTCTCACAGCGTAACAGAAGGGAGGGTGACAGGACACAAAGGAGAGTGTGAGGTACGAAGTCACAGTAAGGGCATGTGATCAAGGGTACAGGAGGGCGAGGGGGAAGAAGAGGAAGGAGCCTGTGCCAAGTGCTCAAGCAGGAGATGCCTTAAGATGATGGCAATGTGAGCACAGATAGGCTTGATGCCACTGATGTGTGGGTGTTCTGAGAGCTGTGAGAGCCCCCACACAGGATGGTGGGGAGCAGTGATTACGCATCAAGAAGGCATCCCAGCCCAGGCCCCCATCAGATGCCAGCCTGCAGGTCCCCCTTCCAATCAAGGCACAGAAAGCTGGGGCAGAGCCGCTCGGATCCGAGCCCGGGGTCAGGGCAGGGGCTCCAGCAGTTCTGGGGTGGGCAGCAGAGTCCCAAGAAGCAGGAAGTCCAGGGGCGGAGAGAGCGAGTGAGAGAGGCAGGTCTCCAATTTCCCCTCGTATCAGAAGCTGCCCCCCGCCCCCCGAGGCATCGCCAGGCTGTGGCCCGACAGGCTGCACGGCACCCCTGGAACTTGCATGCCTCCTCGAGCTGACAAAGCCATCGTGTGGCCGCACATCTGACGCGAGGGCCGCTGTCGTGGCCACCGTGAGGGGCGCAGGGTCTGTCTGGGGCCTTGTTGACACCACGACGACGCTCACAGAGGGGGTGCCCGGCCCCCAAGACCCACGATCCCAGGTGATATTTCTCTGCAGAGGCCGCGCCGCCGCCCGTGGAGTCTCCCTCCGTGGCCAGTGGCCCCTTTCCTCCTGCTGCGCGGTTCACACACAGGTGTGCCCGGGTGGCCCGCACCTTCAGTTGTGAGCACTTTCTTCCCTCCGGCCTCCACGCCCCGCCCCCTGCTCCCTGGAAGCCCCTGATCCTGTCCCTGTCTCCACAGCTGCATCCACCTGGGACTCCATCTACTGCAACGCAAGCGCACACTCACACGCAGACACGTGCAGACACACAGCAACAAAACCAGTCAGAGAAAACTAGAGCACATTGAAGGCGGGTGGACCAGGAGGCCCAAGGACCAGGCCTCACAGTTTAGCCTAATGACATTGCTGTGACCTCCTCGCTGACCTGCCCACCCGCCCCCGCCCCCGGAGCCCACCAGCGCCTTTCAGGAAGCCGCCTCGCTGACTAGGCTCACCTGGCGTCATCACCACCACCAGCCAGCCCAGAAACAACCCTCGACCCTAGAGACCGCCACGCACCGACATCTCCCTCCTGCTGCCCCAGCCCGGCCTCATCCTGCCACGTCCTCACACACTGAGAGCCCCGCCTCCAGCGGCGATGAAGAGATGGACAGAGCTGCACGCACTGGACGTGGGCCTGGGCCTCTGCCTTCCTGCAGGCCCTCTGTCCGCAGCTCACATGTGTGAGGGCCTCCCAGCTTCTGCCTCATGTACATGCACGGTGTGTCCACAGGGCCGGGGATGGCTGCCCCTGTCCAGCAACCCTCTAGGTCTCCTGACGACCGTGGGGTCCCATCCAGGGACCGTTTCATTTGTGCAGCCCGAAAGAGCCCCGTGGCGGGACCTCAGCTGTTCTGGAAGTCGGAATCTACTGAAGTCTGTCCAGACTGGGGCTAACATCCCGGGCGCTCACCTGTCTGGGCCACTGGGGCGGGGTCCCCTCGCCGCTACCAGCTCTGCTGACAGCCCCAAACTGCCGTCTCTCCTCGACCCACTGCGTGTCACACCGCGTGTCCTGTCTGTCGAAGCCCCACTGCCCCCGCGGAGCAGCCGGACGCAGCAGGGCCACCATCCGTGGACACCACGAGGGACTCTGAAGGTGAGTGCGCCTGGTCCGTGCGTGAGCAGCGTGCACGCTGTGGGCGCCACAGGGAGGCCGTGGGCAAGCTTCCACACACGCGTCCTTGCCCGCAGAGCCAAAGCTGCCCTGGGCAGGGGTGGGGCGCTCTGGGGCCCCGAGAGGGAGGGGCTGTCGGGCTAGGAAGGGGGCAGAGCAACCCCACTCCAGCAGCAGCAGCCCCCGTCTGGGCAGAGCGTGCTCCTGTTCTGGGGGTGGGGTGGGCACACACACTCGTGGCCATGGGGGAGCGTGTGTGGTGCTGACTTCCGCGACTGCCAGTCTTTGTGGGAGCAGAGGGCCCCGTTTTTCTCGGGAGGAGCAGCTGGTGGCTTCCCTCTGCTGACCGTGGCACCGCAGCCCAGCACGTAGCCTCGGGCCCCCAGGGCTCCCTTGTACGGGGAGAGCCCCCTGCCCTGAGTGCCCACAGACCCCGCCTGTTGCTCCTCTGCCCCGCAGCGTCTCCTGACCTCGGTGGCCCTGCACCGGCCCTTGACCGATGGTCAACAACAAAGCGGCCTAGCCGTGGCTGTGCTGCTCACCCTCAGGCTGGGGGGACCCCACTGATGACTCAGAGCACCGGCCAGGTGCCTGATGCCACTCTGCACGTCCCACAGAGGCGCGGGCGGCCAGTAGAGGTCTGCAGGGGCTCCTGCTGGTACAGAGGCCACTCGTTGGGCAGCTGACCGGGAGCTTGGCAGTGTGGGCCCAGCAGGAGGGTGACGAGGCTGTCTCCTCTCGAAAGGGTTCTGCGTCTCAGAAACCCACAGGCTGTGCCTGACCTGTCCTGTGGGGTCATCGTGAGTGCCTGAGAGAGAGTGAGTGACCCTGGACCCGGGGCTCCCCCACCACCACCACCGAGACAGGAGCAGGCTCTGCCCAGAGGAGCAGCCCCGCCGGCTCGGCTGTTCCGACTTGTCCCCGGTGGTCCGTCAGAGGCCGGGCAGCTGCCTGTGCATCCTGACTGGACCCTGGGCAACTTGGACGGATGCCCTGCCCATCCCGTCCTGTCCCCCAGGACCTGCCTCGTGACCCAGCCTGAGACCCAGCCTGAGAGCCGAGTTTGCAAGCCGAGACTGGCTTTTTTCCTACCCTGAGACCTCTCCGGTCCTTCCTGCCACCGCCTCACTCAGACACCCGCCGTCTCACCTAGCTGGGACTGTGTCCCTTGGTGATCTGGTGGAATCCTGGGCCCTGCCTTCTCCATCAAGTTCATGGTGCCGTGGACACGGCCCTCTGGGGGCTGGTCCATGCAGGCTGCTCAGGTGTGCTTGGCCACCTCACTAGTGACCCTCAGTCCATTTCCGACTGCTCTGACGGGTCTACCGTGTGTGGGCCGTGTGCAGGGAGCCCCGGACGGCCCCTTCTGATGGCTGAAGGATTGGACCCTATAGCGATTCAGGAACCTGCCCAGGTCTCCTGGCTGGGCATCTGCCCTGGAAGCCTTGCCAGGCCCTCACAGCGCCATCTCGGGGGTTTACAGGACACGGGGGCCACAGGACGCTATGGGGGAATCCTGCAGTCTTTCAGCTCCACGTTGCAGAAATGTTGTCAAGCCCCCAGCGTACTCACTGGGGGGTGCAGCCCCCACCACGCTGGTTCCACACACAGCCTTTCTTCTCGCACCAGCAAGGAGCCTGGACTCGTTTCATTCCCACCCCCCAAATTCTGCTTTCTGCTTCTCTGGGCCCCGTTCTGGGCACCCGGTGGTGGTGGGCTCCGGGCTCCGCCCCTGTGGGGCGTGGCTCTGTGTCTGGCCCGTCTCCCTCAGCTCCCGGCCCCCCTGGTCCTTCCCTGGCTGCTCGGGGACCACCTCCCCCACGAGCCTCTGCACGGGGCTTGGAGGCTCAGGAGGAAACCAGAGCTGCTCAAAGTTTGACTTTTTCCAGCCGGTGCTGCTGGCCCTAACTCAGGGAGACTGGTCGGCCGCCACGTTCCCAGCTCACGCTGCACCCCTCTGAGCTGCCCCCTCCTTACTCCCCCTCCCCACCTCGGGAACAGCAGCTGTGGACACCTGGCGGCCCACAGTGGTCTCAGGGGCCCCTCCCTCTCCCCCAGGAGCTGGCGAGGACACGCCTCCCCTGGGAGTCGCTGAGAGCCGCCGGCCCAGCGACTGTCGGTCTCGGGCTCTGCAGGTGTGTCCCACCTGCACACTGCCCTCCGGGCTCGGGGCAAGGCTAGCAAGGAGGCGTCCACCTCACACGGGGAGGCACCCGCTTCTGGAGTCCAGTCTGAGCTCCTGGAAACAGTGATGGATTCGTGATGTCTGCTGAGGGCCCGGGAGGGGGAGCCAGGGAAGCCCTGCTGTGTGGTGGCATCTGGTACGAATTAGAGGCCGGAGGAACCTCTGGTCCCAGCGTCAACGCTGGAACACCCAGAAGGCACACCCCCTTGTGTGTGCGTGCCTGTGGGTGCGCGTGCCCGTGCCCCTGTGTGGCACTGTTCGTCACCCTCAAGCTGACCTCGCCTGGGGACAGGCTGCACCGTTCCAGATTGCAAGTATAGGGTCTCCTCCTGGGTCAGCAACCAGGGTGCACAAGGAGGTCGCCGCCCAGGTCAGAGACCTCTGAGAAATGGAGCATCGTGCACCCAGAATCTCCAACCTCCCACATCTGGCAGGGCTTGGCTGGCACGCTGCATGTTGTCCCCCATGGCTGGCCAGGGGCCTTCCAGGGAGCGACCATGTGGCCGAGAGCCAGCCTCCCATCACATGCTCCCGTGCCTCTGACCCCACCCACCACTCATGCCAGCTTGGCCGCCGGGCACACCCACGAGCGTCTCCCCAGCCAGGAAGGAGGTCAACCCGATGCCCCTCCGAGGAGGCCGGTGGCCTCGCAGCAAAGGGCCCTGTGTGCTTCTCGGGGGGCTGGGTGTCTCCCTGGACGCCCGCAGCCCCCGTGTCCCAGGACGTCTCCTAGCCACAGCTCCATCTCCTGGGTCTGCGGCCGTCCAGCCCCTGCCCTACAGGCTTCTGCCGGTGAGCAGACCGTTCCCTGGAGAGCACGTTGGGAGCGGGCAGCTGCTGCTGCTTTTCTCGTGTGGAGCCAACGTCTCCCATCTTCGCCGACTGGGGAGGGGTGTCCACTCTGCCCCATGATGGGGGGTGGGGCAGGTAAGCCCACTGTCTCAGACCTCCCTCTTCCTGTAGACCTGTGTTTCTGTGTGGGGCCGCACAGTCCAGGACAGGACACTGATGGTCACCAGTGCCCCCGGACAGTGGAGTGGTCCCTCCCCAGCCCTTGAATGACCAGCAGGGACTGCAACGTGTCTCATTGGATTGTCAGGCTTGTGTCAGCCTGTCTGGGCCCTGCCCCTCTGTGGTCTGTCAGCGTGTAGAAGTTGCGGTTGACGACACGTGTGTCTTGGGGGCACAGGATTCGACCCAGAGCACCCGGGCCCTCCGATGGGACCCTAAGTTTCGTCACATGGGTCTTCTAAGAAGAAACCAGAGGGAGGTTGGAGACAGGAGGGGGACCTGTGAGGAAGAAGCAGGGAGGAACTGGATTTGAGGGATGCGGCCACCAGAAGTTAGAAGAGACCAGGAAGTGGCTCCGGAGTCTCTGGAAGGAGCCATCCCTGTGGACACCTTGATTCAGCCCCCTCCCTGGAGCAGAACTGGATGGACAGACAGACAGACAGACGGAGGCCTCTGGGATGGGAGGGAACCACCAGGTGTGGCGGGTGCCCCAGCAGTCCTGACTGCGCCTTGAGGAGAAAGCGGGTCCCCCCCACACCCCCAGAGGCAGTTGCTTCTCTCTGAGCCAGTCCAGGCTCCCCAGGGTGACTCGGTCCATCTCACACCCACCACTGTCTGTCTGCACCCACGTTTCTGTTGTTTGTCCCCCTTGGGGTGGGGGAGGGTTACACGTGGAGCCTAGCTCCCCCCCTCTCCCCCTTTCCCCAGGATAGATAAGTCCCCTTTGCCCCCCCCCCCGCCCCACTACCATGGCTCTGCCCCTCCCATGGCTGTTCCTGGGGGCTTATCCGTCCTGGATTCCGTGTGTCGAAGGCTCTTGTCTGCACCAGTGTATGTGTTCTAGTCCAGCAGGCTTCATGAGGGAGAACTGGGGTCATGAGCGTGGGGGTGGGGGGAGGAAGCATTGAAGAGCTACAGCAATGGTTCTCAACCTGTGGGTCACAACCCTTTGGGGCTTGAACAACCCTTTCACAGGGGTCACCAGATTGAGTAGCAAAATTGCAGTGATGAAGTAGCAATGAAGAGAATGTTATGGTTGGGGGGGCACCACAACGTGAGGAGCTATGGTAAAGGGTGGCACCTTAGGAAGGTTGAGGACCACTGGACCAGAGGGATGTTGTGTTCGTCCGTGTAACACCACACCCTGGGGGCCAGTCCCTTCCTGGTGACTCCTCTATGAGGGGATGTCCTACTGTCTACAGATGGGCTTTGGGTCTCCACTCTGATCCCCCTTGGTCACATCTATATGACTGTTTGTTTTGGGTCTTGTGATCCTAAGGCCTGGTCCCTTTAACACCTTGTGATCACACAGCTGGTGTGCTTCTTCCACTGTGGGCTTTGTGGCTTCCCTGCTAGGTGGCTGGGTCATGGAGCTTTCAACGGCACGCAGAAGTACCCTGGGGCTCTGTTGGGTAAGCATAGAAATATTTACGTGAAACCTGAAGATTTACATGCAATATAAATATAGGACTTAGGATATGTAAACCTATAAAATAGACTCTTATCAAATTAGGAAAATGCTTAGGGATAAGTGAAACAGCAACCACGTGACCTGGTTGAGTATCAGCCCCACCCCCACCCACAGAGCCATGGGGGCTTTAAGAACTCAGCACCTTGACCCGCCCAGTTCTGATACAGGCCTTCTCTCTCCTTGGCATGCCTTCCTCAGTATTACAGGCCTTCATTCACTGGATTCATTGTTACAATGCGGCGCTTTGATCTCTGACTTGAAACAGTTACTCCTTTGAGGCTTCCTTCCGGCTTGTAGTCAGCAGGTGCACTGGAGTGTCTGCAGCAAGAGGCCCAGTGCCTGAGGTCGGAGTCGCGGGTGGCCTCACCCGGCCTCATGGGCAGCGCCCTGCCCAGACACTTAGTGTTGTTGGCCTGGGACACCCTGGGGGCAGCGAGGCGAGGCGAGGGAAGAGAGGCGGCGAGGTCTCGGTGGGGAATGGAGGAGCAGCAGGGCCTGTGTGTGAGTGATACTTATCCCCCCAAGAAGACTCATTCACCCCCCGACATCTTGTCACACACTGACCTGTCAGGTACAGGCTGTAAAGTCAGGGGCGGCCGTGTGAGCAAGACCAGGGGATTCCCAGGCGAGTGAACATCAGGAAATCAGGGCAGCAGGCTGTGTCCTCTCGCCACACGTGCTCAGTCTGGGCACCGAGCCAGCCACCAGGGCAGCTGGACTATGGGCAAGCATGTGGCATCAGGACCGAGGGAGGCTTCTCAGAGGCTCATCTGGTTGGGGATCACCCCAACATGAGGGCTGTATGCAAGGTCATGAGGAAGGTGGGGAACCACCGACTTGGAGTGTGGAGGAGCACGGTACCCCTTTGAGGACCAGGCACCCCAACCATATGCTTGTGGAAGCTAGACACTGACCGGGGGGAGGAAGGAAGTGATGCACATGGACAGGGAACCGCACTCACTGGACCATGCTTGGCCAGAGGACGAGCCCATCTGTCTTGGAAGGGGGAGGGAGGGAGCAGATTGCTCCCCAGGCAAAGATGACCAGACCGCATGTCATGGCCATGGCCATGTGGTCAGGAGAGCGCAGTCCCTGGACACCACATTGGGTAAAGCAGAGGGATGCTGAAAGAGAGGATGGTCCTCAAGGACGTGGACTGACCATGCTGCCCAGTGGCCGCAGCAATGGGCTTGGGCTCGACCTCAGCTGTGGGATGGCAGGGTTCCTGTGGGTCAGAACCACGACAGCATGCTGACCCCTGCAACCAAGCCCTGGGCTTGTCAGGGAGCCTGGGTCTAAACCAATGAAACTCAGCACAGCCTCAACTCACAGCTGACCCGCAGGGTAGGGGAAACTGCCTCCCCCCCAGGTCCCCGAGACTGACACTCTTCCAGAAGCAGACAGCCTCTTCCTCCTGGGCTGAGGCTGGTGGGTTTGAACCAGAGGCCTTGTGGGTTGGCAGCCGAGCACTTTAACCAGTGTGTCCCCCAGGGCTCCCCAGACGCGGTCAGGGACACCAAGCGTAAACCCTCCCCCTGACACACTGGAAGACCTTGTTCGCTGCTGGGGGTGGGGGGGGGTGTCTCAGGTTCAGCAGAAGGAAGCCTTGCAGGACCCCCCAGTGGTCACCACGGTG
The DNA here is from genome assembly GCA_004026705.1 of Nesogale talazaci. Classification (NCBI taxonomy): domain Eukaryota; kingdom Metazoa; phylum Chordata; class Mammalia; order Afrosoricida; family Tenrecidae; genus Nesogale; species Nesogale talazaci. The sequence continues at coordinate 10,820 of PVJH01018998.1, forward strand.
CTGTGGGCCAGCCGTCAGGATAGTCCATCCGGGATAGTCCTCCCTCAAACATGAGGCCCATCCCAGCTGCCGGCCTGGCCTCACCCGGTGCTGTGGCCCAAGGCAGGGGCCGAAACCTTGCCGTCCTGGCACCAGGGAATGTGCCGTCTGCCCTCTGCTCAGTGCTGCTCCTTAGGTGGGCAGAGGGCTCAGCGCCCCTTGCCGGCCCCCCTCCTTCCCCCCCTGCCCAGCCCCTGTGCCTCTGAGGCATGCAGTCCCCGGCACATCCCGGCCCCTGCCGTCCGCGTCTGAAACGTCGGGGAAGCCCCTCGCGGATTTGCTCGTAGGACACAGCAGGTGCTGGGGTTCCGTCTGACCGGCTGCGTCACGGTTTTTGAGGAGGTGGTGCCTTTGGACAGTCATCACGAAGGCAGGTTTGCTGTAAGGGGGTGCCCGCCATGGGGGACCTTGCTACCAGGTGCTGTGGAACTGGTTCTGACCCACAGTGACGTGTGCACAGGCTGACGGGTCAGGAACACGGGCAGACCCCCCAGGCAACACAGCGGACACTGCAGACACAGCACTGGACTGTAAGAAGGGCGTGGGGTGGGGCTGGGGCCAGCTGGTACGCTGCATTTTGGTGGGAGGAAGGTGAGTAGCACTGGGTTTCTGGTGGGCACTGGGCGAGGGCAGGGGGTGCGGTCTGTGTCCAGGGCTAGGTCAACAAGGCTCAGTGTCCAGCGTTCCCTTACTGCTGGCCACCATGGAGATGACACAGTCAGTCGGCCCTGTGCTTACCTGACACACACGTGTGTGTGTGTGTGTGTGTGTGTAAGTGTGGGCCTTGTGCTGAGTCTCAGAGTCAGAGAAGTCACACCCAGGCCCCAACCCCCTCTCCTGACTCAGTCAAATGGGCCTGCCATTCTCCGCCAGAGCCTGCTGGAGAAATGAAAAACAAAACAAAAGAAAGCAAAACAAAACCAGCGAAATCTGGCTCTCCCCCCAGGCCTCGTGACCCTGGTGCAGACGCAGACAGGGCCTGACTCCACGCTCAGCAGCACCTCTCCTGGGCTGGAGCTGCCTGATTGTCTAATGATGGGGGCCCCAGAGGGCTTTGGGCTTCACCGTCTGTGCCGTGGGCTATGCCATGGGACGCCCTCTCAGGAGCCCTGCCCTGTCCAGAGTGCAGGGCATTGGGCTTTGCGTCTGCAGGGTCGTGACCTGGGTCCTCCCCGAGGGCTGTGGGAAGCAAGGAAGCAGTCCCAGGGCATCTAATCCACATCAGCCAGGACCCTCCCTCTCCACGAGCCTGGGAAAGCGTCTGCGTGCTGGCCTGCTATGGTCTTGGTGGCCCCTGCTGCCCCAGGCTGACTGGTTGGGCCCTGGGCTGCCTGCCCCTGCCCTGCCAGAACCACCCTCCTCCCTTGCATGCCCCAGTCTGCTGGTGGACACGGATCAAGGCTGTCCTGGGCCTCGGTCACTCTGGGCAAACACTGTGACCCCTGCCCCAACTTTATATGTGGAGACAGGTGGTCAGCACTTGGCAATGCTCCTTCACACAGGGCACTGTGTCTCCTGCATGCGCGTCTGGTCTCTGGGGTGGACACGGTCAGGGCTGGCCAGCGTGGATGCCAGACACTGAGCAGGATGTGGTTTCAGCCTAAGTGGGTTCAGCACGTGGCAGGGGGCTCAGGAAGAGAGTGTGCCTCTGGAGGGACCACCAGGCCTGGCCCAGCTCCAACCCCACGGAGACTACGCCCCTCGCTGGGCTCCAACGCCATGGAGATTCCCGCCGAGTGATTGGCCCAAAGACACCCCCGTGCTCACCGTGCACCTCTGGACGTGCGCCTGCCTGGGGCAGAGGGGATCCCGCAGGGAGCTCCCTGAAGGGTCTGAGATGGGAGGCAGCCTGGACTGTAGAGCAGGTCCAGGGTCATTGCCAGGCCCGGGCAAGAGGGACCAAGACGTCCGCTGAAGACAGAGTCTGAGAGAAGCTTGTGTTAGCCTGGGTGGACAAGAGAAACAAATTTATAGACGCTCACATGTGTATAAGAAAGACTTTTGGGGGCTGAGCCCTGGTGGTGTAGGTGGTTGAGTGCGGGACTGCGGCCTGCGGGCTTGGCAGTTCAAATCCAGCGGCAGCTCTCAGAAGCAGCACTGGGTAGTGCCCATGACCACCAGAGGCAGTGATGCCCGCCCTGCCCCCCCCCCCCAAAAAAAGAAAGACTTTTGGACTGAGCCCTGGTGGCACAGTGGTTGAGTTCAGGACTGCGGCCCACTGGGTTGGCAGTTCAAATCCAGCAGCAGCGCTCCAGGAGCAAGGCTGGGTCTCCCACTCCCACCAGGGAGCAATGATGCCTACAAGAGCAAAAACAAAAAGAAAGACTTTTATAGACCAGAGCGGTTGCAGAGTGAGACACCCTCCCGGCCCAGTCAAGAGCAAGTGTGTGGGCCCAGCCGTAGCCCGTGTGTCTGAGACCCGCCAACAAGTCCTCTGCAGACTCACGCAGCACACGCAGTGACATTGAATGCAGGAAGCGCGCCGGCCACTGGGAGGGGGGGAGTCCTGTGGACCCAGGGGTGTTCTGAGCATCTCACGCTGGCAGGGTCTCCACGCGGCTTCTCTGGCTCCAGAGGTCTGGCTGCGTCAGCCTCTCTCCAGGTGTCTTCTCCACAGAGATGTCTCTCACGGAGTCAGCACGTGTCCAGATGAGGTCATCAAGCTGCAATCTGATTGACAGGCCAAAGCTCCGCCCCTTCACTCTCGAGTTGACAACAGATGATGCAGCTACCATGTCGCTCCCCTTCCGCCCCCCGATGAGGGAGGGCTCTGCGCGTCTAGGGGTGCGGGTGGCCTGTAGACACGGAAGGCCCCAGGCCCTTCCAGGAAGCCTCCAGGGGGTACAGCCCCATCCTGTCCCAGGCCTCAGCCCCTGGGGCCCAGTGGAGCCCCTTGAAGTATCAGATAGTAAGTGTGGGCATGTTGGTGAAGTCCACAGACTGCCCCCCTCACACACACACCAAAACAAACAGACCTTTCTGGGAGCAAGGGCACCCAGAGAGTCCTTAAAGGAAAGGAGCCTCACGCACTCGGACAGGGCGTCAGCAGAGACCAGTCCCAGGAGAAGATGATCACGCTTGGAGAAGGAGGAGCGGAGGGCAGGCCCTCGCCGAGATGGACGGGCACGGCGTCTGCAGAAGGGGTGGACGGGGAGCGATGGTGGGGCCGGCACCGGGCAGTGTGTGTGTGTGGGGACGTTGTTCTGTTGTTCGTCGGTGGCCGCAAGCAGAGCCGACTCAGAGCAGCCACGAGACCCTGAGGGTGTCCCACGCCCACACGCCCCCTCCCGTGCCGAGACTGGACTCCCAGAGGGGCGCAGGCTTGGGCTGGCTGTGTCCTCTTCCCTGAGCCTCATGCACACAGGAGCTGTCCAGCTGCTGCGTTGTCAGTCCTCGGGGCGGTGGGGGAGGGGGTGCCTGGGGCAGCAAGCCGCGCCGACTCAGGCTGGACAGGAGGGGCCGGCTTGGGCGGAGCCGCTGAACACTGCGTGGTGGCGTGGCGTGACTTGGCATGACTTGACGTGGCATGGCGTGACGACGTGGCATGGCATGGCCCCGCATCACTGGCAGACTGGCTCCCTCCTCCTCGTAGCTGAGGCAGGCCCATCCCGGCACCACCCTGCGCGCTGTTTGTGGGGAGCACCCACCTCAAGGTGCTCCCTTCTTAGTTCAGGCCATCAGCAACCCCTGGTGGCCCCAGGGGCACAAAGGTCAGAGGGCCCCGTCCTGGGAGCCAGAACCTCACTGAGGCCGTCGAGGATTATGGTGCCCACCCAACCAATAAACACGTGGGGTCTATTGAAGGGCGGAGAGAGACATGGCTCGGTGAGCCTCGCCTTCCTAGTTCTCGGGTCTCCTGTTCTCTGATGGTCGGACCAGGGCGCAGCTGCCTTAGCCAGTTCCCGGCTTCAGCCAGCAAGGCCCACTTCCTGTGAGACGTCCCCGAGGAGCAGCCACATGGGCCTTGGGTGGCTTTCCTCCTGCAGTCGGCGTCATGGGGTGTGCTTTGTGGTACTGAGGAGGACTTTGTGGATCGGGGTCGGACATACGGACTGACGTTGGTCTTGTGGCCTTGGGCAGCACTGGGCGGGGATGCTTTCTGAATGTGCACGCACCCTTTATACAACACTCTCTCATACACATATGCGTTTCTGTGGGTTTGTCTACCCAGACTAGCACACTCGCTGTGCAGAAGGGGCAATCACGTGGGGTCAGTGGATTCCTAGCCCTGAGCTGTCCACATCCCAAGCCCAGGGTGTGCAGCAGGACCGAGCAGGTGTGAGGCCGGCAGGGGTCCTGAGATTGGGGCGAGTCTGGACGAGGTAGGGGAGTGTGGCATCTTCTCGAGGACCCCCTAAGGGGGGGGTGAGAATGGCGGGGGGCAGTGGAGACGGGTGGGGGTGGCGGACGTTTAAACCAGAGCCCTTGAGTCAGTGTGACCCACCCCACAATTTGGGTGAGTCTCAGCCCAAAGCCCTCCAGGCCTCCAGAGCTTCATGCCCAGACAGCCGCCGATCTCCTTCCCGTCTCTGTGGACGTGCCCCCTCTTGGCTGCCGCGTCCCTCCCAGGGGTCTGGGCCCGCAGTGGCAGTCCCCGTAGCCATCCATCCCCCCAAGGCCGGTTTCTTGTTCTCACCTATCCCCCCCCCCCAACCCCCATCACCGAGCAGGGTGCGGCGCAGCTCTGGACTCTCTAGACAAGCCTTGTGCTGCGGACTCTGGAGGAAGGCCCGCTGCCCTCTCCGTGGCTGTGGGCCTAGTGTCCCATGGAGACGCTGTGGGTCTTGGCCTCAGCCATGCCCGGGTCCAGTTTTGAGGCCCCCTCCCTGCGTTCTTGCCACACAGACGGAGTCCGCTTCACCCCTGTGGATTCCATCTGGCAAGGTCCATGCGAACCGTCGGCGTTTGCCACAAAGAAATGGTTCGTCCCAAAGATTGCTCTTGTGGGATTTCTGGGGCGATTTCAAGCACTGGGCCATGTGTCCCACCCAGCGTCCGCCTTCCGTCAGCGCTTGACCCTGCTCGGCTCCTGTGCCTTCGGCAGCTGCGGCCGCCCCTCGCCGTCTCCCTGCCGCGCTGTGGACGGGCCCTGCCGCCGAGTGCGCGGCTGGATCTTGAAACGTCCTTCTTACCGTGACTGTGGCTCCGTCCCTCTGCGGCGGGCCTTCCTGTCGATTAAAGTGTGATGCCAGCCCCCTGCAGGGCATGGATGCCCGGGCACCCATCTTCAGGAGCTCCCATTCACTTCTGACGACTACCAACTCTCCTCGATCCGCCCGCATGGGGTCGTGTGTGTGTGTGTGTGTGGGGGGGGTGCATAACCGTCTCCTCTCGGGTGGGGCCTGCACAACTCCGGCTGCTGCCATTGGCTGCAGACTGCTCAGGGCCCAGGCGGGCAGCTTCCAGCAACTGGACCAACAGACAGACGGACAGATGGGCCCGAGTCCATCACAAATGCACAGCCCCCACGTGACGTGTAAGACCTGAACCTCCAGGTGTGCAGCCCAGTGGGAACACGCCTGGAGAAGCCATCCAGGACTGAAGTGCAGGGAGAGGGGCGGGGCCGGGTGGGGAATGTGAGCCCCCCAAGAGGGCTGGATCCCGGGGAGAACAGGCCCTGGGCCCGGGCAAGGGAAGGCGTCCGCTGGGGGCTTGGGGAGAGAGAGTCGCTTTTCTACAAAACAAAGCTACACCAAGAGGGGAGGCCTGGTCACTTGGAGAAACAAGCAGGAGCCAGCCCAGCGGCTTCCAGTAGCTGCCCCTGCCCCCGACCCCCGACCCCTGCCCCCGCTCCCTGTGAGGGGCAGCCACTTCTGAGGTGTGCAGATGCGGGGTAGTGCCCAGGAATGTGCATTTCCCGGGGGCCTTGTGGGCTGCCATCTGGACAGGAGGCGTGGGCCACAGGGGACACGGCAGGAGGGGGGGGCAGCCCGGGGCCTCCAGGTCTTCTGGGGCAGGGGCGTGGTGGGGGTGGCAGCTCAGGGAATCCTGGGAGAAAGGAGAGCAGCGGCGCAGTGTGGATGGGGCCTGTGTCAGGAGATCCCTGGACTGCAGGGGCATCACTGCCACGCAGCATGCCATGTCTGCTCTCTGCCAGGACTGGAGGCCGTGGTCCTCCGCTCCCCACCACACCCTGTGCTCTGAGCAGCTGGACGGCTGCTGCGATGGAAGGACGGGCTTCGAGGGGACCTGGGGGCACAGGGCAGAAGGAGCGTGGGCGAGATGGAGGAGAGGTGGGGCACAGACAAATGGGGTGCCGAGGTGAGGTTAAGGGGAGGTGTGGTGGGGAGGGCAAGATCCCATATGCTGGCACCCAGCTTGGCCCCTCCAAGCAGCGCAGACGCTGTCGAGTCTCCGATCCCATCTTTCTGTTCTGCTTTGAAACAAGGCTGCATCTCATCAAAGCCTCTAAATATTTACCTCCGCGCTCTCCCTCTAATTTCGATCTGCTTGCTCTCTCCACGTGAGCACGGCCTGTCTCTGGCTAAGGCACGGTGCCTTTGTCTCCCAGAACCCTCTGCACCTCATCCTGAGTGGGGGTGGCAAAGCAATGTCTTGAAAGATGGGGGTCTCCAAGGGGCAGGGCAGATGGGAGCTGGCTTCGAGGGCTCAGACTCTGCGGGAGGGCTTCCAGGGAACGTCCCCCGCCCTCACTCTTCGTTGGCAGTCCCATGATAGCGGAGATGGTGACCTCCGGCAGCACACTCTTCCTCTCTGCGGCCCAGCTTCCTCGAGTGTCGATTCTGCTGACAGCTCCTGTGTTTCATGTGGGTGATCGAACATATCCAGTCTGGAGAGAGTTACCCCTGCTGGGGGACAGGGCCAGTCCCGGGGGCCGCTGGGCCGTCAGTACATCTGAGGTACAACTGCTGGTGTCTCCACTCAGAGGAAGGAGCAGTGGACATTTGGAAGGCAGACAGACACCACCAGGCCAGCAGACTGACGCCCCCGCCCCCCCCCCACATCAGCTCCACAAGCCTGCGGTCAGAAGGACTCGGCAGTGCCGGCTACAGTGGCCAACGCTCTGAGAAGGGTCACCGAGGACAGCAGGTCTCCACCTGTGGGCCATGACCCCTTTGGGGGTGGAGCCACCCTTTCACAGGGTCGCTGGACGTATAACAGTAGCAAAACAACAGTGATGACATAACAATGAAAATCATTTTCTGCCTGGGGGCAGGGGTCACCACAGCACGAGGAACTACTTTACAGGGTGGTGGCATTAGGGAGGTGAGGACCACTGCTCTGGAGGGTCCCGGAGAGGGAGCAGAAAATGTGGCTCCAAACTCAGAATCATAGAAACCAGACTTCCTGGGGAGACCGTCAGCGTGGACGCGGCCCCCTAAGTCTGGCCCCCAGTCACCCTGCGGCCTGGACATGACCTTCCCCGTGTGGGATCAGCAGGCAGCACGGACCCAGGAACACAACTCAGACCCGAAGAGGAGGCAGAGAGACAGCAAGAAGCAGAGGGCACGTCCAGGAGGCTGCCTAGGGCCAGTGGGCACCAAGCGTGCCCGGGGCGCGGGATGTGGCACCAGGATCCCTCGCAGCCCTTCACAACAAAGCGTCTTGAGAAGAAAGTCCCACCCTCCGCCCCGTTCTTCTCCAGGGCTCCTGGCACAGTTCCCGGGCCCAGGGAGGGGGCGCAGTCTGGTATCAATTACTCCTCTCTCACAGCACTGACACTTGCTAATCTCTGCCTTCAGCCAGAGACAGCCCACGCCGCGCTGGAGACTTCGGTCAGGCGTGAGAACGTGGGGCCTGAACGCCTTCTGCGTGCGGTCGGGGCTGAGTCAGGGTTTGTGGAGAGCTTTCTGAAGGCGCGTCTCCTCGCAGCGTCGCAGGGGAGGGTCCCTGAGCAGATGGGCACTTTCAGCCCGTCACACGGAGTTGGCTTCAACTCCTCCGCTGAGGTTCCCGCCCTGGCTTTAACTTGGTCCTCGAGTTGACGCTGCCCTTTCATCTTCGATGTGGCAGGAGTTCGTGCAGATCTGAAGGCCGCCTCTCGCCCGTCTGTGCGGCAGGAAGTTGGGTGTCCCGCACCTTCCCCGCTCTACCCGGCCCTGGGGCCTCCTGGTGCGGCCCCCTCAAGCCGGTTGGCGGCGGTCGCCGGGCACGTCTGGCTCCTCTGGCCTCGGCGGTTTGGAGGCAGATGTGTGGTCCCCTGTATCAGGCACTGTCTCCACGTGTCTTCCGATGTTTCTCTCTCTTCTTTGTTCCCGTGGGGAGAAACCACTGGTCACACCTCAGATGACCACTCATGAGCTACTAAAACCCCCAAGTGGACCTTTGCTTAAGGGAGATTGCTCAAGCCAGTTGGTCAAGCAGGCAGGGGCAGGCACACCCCACTCCCACGTCTCGTTTCACTGTGGTCATTTTCCGAGGCCAGGCAAGCTGTGTCCTCTCCCTGACTAAGCCATGGCCATTCCACTTGTGGCCTCACGACTCGGCACGCGGCTTGTTTCTCTGGCCATTAAGGAGACCCAGGGCCGCCGCCTCATTCTGTTGCCCATGTGCTCAGTCTAGCCACTCAGCGCAGTGCGGTGCCCACCTCATGCTGGGAAGTGTGGCTGTGCGAACCCAAAACAAAGCAAGAATCAAGCGACGCCATGGCCTTCAATACGGGATGAATGGGTAGGGAATGGATAATAGGCAGATCTGTTGGTGGATATGTGTGGATGCATGAATGAATGCATGAGTGGGAGGAGGTCGGGGTGAATGGATGTATAGATGGATGAGTGAATGGATAGGTGGATGAGCAGCAGGTGGGTGGAGGAGTCGGTGGGTGCATGGATGGGTGATGGTGCATGGATGGATGTCCGAATGGATGGCTCATGGATTCATAGATGATGGATAATTAATGAGTGGGTGGATGGATAGATGGATGGATGGATAAGTGAATGCATAGGTTGATGAGTGAGTGGGTAGACGAGTAGGTGGGTAGATGAATAGATGGATGGATGATGGATGGATGGATAGGCTGATGGGTGGGCAGATAGATGAACAGGTGGATGGATGGATGTATGGATGGATGATGGATGGATAGGTGGATGGATGGGTGGACGGAGGGATAGATAAGTGAATGGGTAGATTGATGGGTGGGTGGATAGATGAATAGGTGGGTGGATGAATAGATGATGGACTGATGGTTGGCTGGTTGGTTGGATGGATGGATGGATGATGGCTGGATGGATGGGTGAATGGATGGACTGATGAGTGGGTGGGTGGGTGAGTAGGTGGGTGGATGAATGGATGGAGGGATGATGAATGGATGATGGTTGGATAGATGGAATGATGAGTGGGTGGGTGGGTGAATGGATGGAGGGATGATGGTTGGATGGATGGATGATGGATGGGTGGATGGGTGGGTGGATGGATGGAATGATGAGTGGGTAGGTGGGTGAATGGATGGAGGGATGATGGATGGATGGATGGATGGATGATGGATGATGGATGATGGATGGGTGGATGGATGGAATGATGAGTGGGTGGGTGGGTGAATGGAGGGATGGATGGGTGAATGGTAGATGAATAGGTGGATGAATATATCATTTGCTGAGTTTTGGAAAAGGTCCGTTCCTGTGCCACCTCCTCTGCTGCCAAGAGAGGTGGCATTCCTATCACTCCAGAAGGTTCCCTCTCATCCCTTCCCAGTCATTCATGTTCCACGCCCATCTCTGGAGACAGCCATTCTATTTTCTGTACAGACTAGTTCTGCTGCTTCTGGGGTTTCTTAGACCTTGGAGTCTAGGTGCACGCGCTGCTTGGGTGGAGGCTGTCGCCGTGGGCTCAGTGAGGGGCGCAGGCCAGACAGTCTCTCCTCTGTCGCCAGAACCAACGCTGGAGCTCCCAACTGCGGCCACCCTTTCTGTGGAGTCACTGTGACTCCGAAAGGGCCCCTCAGCGACAGCGAGGCTGGAGTTGTTCGGGGAGGAAGAGGCAGCAAAGCAAAGATGGAGGAGGTGCCCGGGCATGTGAAGAGACCAGCAGAGGGGACTCCTTTCCTACAGGGTCAAGGAGCTCAACACAAGCGCACTTGGGACGCCCCGCCCAGCGACCCCACAGGACGGGGGCGCTGCCCCTGCCATGTCCAAGAGTCACGCTGGGCGGAAGCAGAAAGCCTCGTCTCTCTCCCTGGGAGCCACAGGCGACTTTGCACTGCAGACCTCGCAGTGGCACCGACGTGCACCCACACTGCCCCCTGGTGGGGCTGCTCCTCCAGACGGGGCACCTGCGGAGGGACTTCCAGCCTCCAAACTACGAGGGAGTGCTCTTCTGTTTGTGAAAGCCCCCACTGTGGTATTCTGCCAGCACAAGAGAACTGGATGGCGTGTTCTGCATGCGTCCATGTGGGAAGGACCTGAGAGGGTTTTGTTCATCTGTTTTAGTTCGTTTAATATAAAATTTGGCCCAAATATCGCCTGGGTTGGACTTACACTAAAAGTAACCAGTCTCTCTCTGGAACTCAGACTTATCTGGATGGCTGACATGTTCATGGGTTGAATCTGGCACCCCCGCCCGCCCTCCCTCCCATGTCGAAGTCTGGAGACAAACTTCAGTTGTTGAAGCTGGGCCAGGGCCAGGGAAGGGGGTTGGTACAGGCTCCAAATGTCAGTCTCGAAGAAGGCCCCTGTCCAAAGGAAGGACTCCTTGGGAGGGGGCTTCCTGCTCCCCGAAGCTCTCTTACCACCACCCCCAAATCCTTACAGGACCGAAACTTCCTCTGGTCCTTCCCAAAGAGCTCCGTGGCCACTCGGTTGAAGGGATGTTCTCCCATGTTCTGTGCATCCTGTCTACAGAGGGGCCTGGCGGTGCATGGCTAACCCGCCAGCCACCCCAGAGGACAAGCACAGGGCACCCGTCCCTGTGAGGATGGCAGGCTGGGAGCGCCAGTTCTCCCCTGCCCTGCCCTCCAGGGGGGCGGCCATCGCAGTCCACTCACTGGCAGCAACTTTGACACACGTGTTGCCCACAGCTAACCGTGTGGTGTGCGATGTCTAGATTTCCTTTCTTCTTTTTACTGGAATTAATGCTTCTTCCTCACAGTTGCGTAGTTTTTCTATCACACACACACACACACACACTTACTTCTGTTGTCCCTGCCCCGCCATGGTGGTCCTTAGCCAACCGCCACTGTGGAGAAGAACTGGTTGTTGACTCTGCATGGAAGCAGGGCGAGGAGGGGGCCTGTTAGCCAGACAGGGCTTCAGGAATCCAGGTCTCCCGTTGGAAGATTCCCGGCTGTCATCTCTGTAGTCATTTTCCTTGCAATCGCGGTGGCTGTTGTTCTTCCTGGAGGAATAGCAGCAGCAGCCAGAGACAGAGAGGCAGCATGTACGGGGAACAAAGGCCAGTGACAGCAGACTGATTTCCAGGAACCATGCGAGTCAGGGGTAATGGGGCATACATGCAAAAGTCAAAATTTAGTCAGAACAAATGCAATCACGATTTTTTGGCACAGTGGGGGAAAAAAAGGCTTTCAACATTGGTGATAAAATAAAGATGATTTAAGGCCAAAGAAAGCAGAGGGAGTGCCTCGTCAACAAATCTGCAGGACAAGAATGTGAAGGGAGGCTCTTCCAGGCGAAGATGAGAATGGTTGCAGATGATGATTTGCACTGAAGACTGCAATAGGCGAAGAGAGACCCCGCCCCACCCGCCGCGCTCCATCTCTGGACAGACGGCGCTGGGGCAGAAGCCCCAAGACTGCTCTCTGGGATTGCCACAGTCTGTGTGGGTGCAGATGCTGGGACCGGGGCGAGCACACGGGGGCCGTGGAGGGTTGGGAGACACTAACAAGCCCTGCACCAAGGAGGGTGGCAGAGAGACTGATGATGCTGTCCACGACATGCCTTCCACCTAATTAGCTGGTCCAGCCCCCCTGTCATCACCCAGCACCTCAGGCATCCACCCCGGGGTGACTTTGTCTGATGAGGCTCCAGACCAGCGTGCACAACACTCCTGGCCTCCCTCTCTGGGGAGGACATCGCCTGGGGACATGTAGTTGGGGCATGACGAGCTGGAGGCTGGCCATCAACGCAGCTGGCCGTGTAGTTCCTGGCCTTTTTATTAAAGGCTCAGAGCCATGGGCGGGGTCTGAGGCCCTGGCCCTCACCGTTTCATCTTCTGCAGAACAGGCTCTGGTAGGTGCTGGAGCTCTGAGCTGGGCCAAGGAGCAACTGCCCGCCCTGCCCCCCACCCCCCACCCCCATCCTCCTCCAATTTGGATCTCCCCTCTGAATGACTGGTGCTCAGCGCAGACGTGACACCAGTGGCTCTGGGCCTTCCCCTTCCTGCAGCCACGTCCCTCCACCGGGGGCTCACCTGGACGGCGCCGGTGTGTTTTCTGACCTGGCAGCTCCCATGAGAGCCGCGCCCTGTGTAGGAGAAAGATGAGTGAGGTGCCCTATTCCCACCATCAGGGACTGCCGTGGAAACCCACCCAGCTGTCCACGCGCCCTGCAGGGTCACCGCACAGTGGCAGTGGGCGTGGTGTTTGAGTTTGGGCGACTCCTGCACAGATTCGAAGTCTCAGAATCCCAAAGGGGCAGTGTCCCTCTGTCCTGCAGGGCCGATCCGAGTGAGGGTCAGCTCAGTGGCAGTGCCACTGACCACCCATGGCCCTCCATCTGCCATGACTTTTGTCCTGGGGGTGGGGGGAGGACTGGCCAGTGGAACAGATGAGGGTCACTGCAGACTGAGGCGGGGAGGGGTGTTGCTCGGCCTCATCAAGTTGGCTCCTCCTGATGGCCGGATGACAGAAGGAGACTGCCCTGGCCACACTGCCCTGCTGGCCAGTGGGGGCAGCCACAGAGCCAGCCCCTCTCCTGGGCATCTTCCTCTTTTGCACTGGACAGGAGTCCTTCTCCAGGGACCCATCTCTCTGGACATGCCCGATCCTCTCCACCTTCGGGTGTCTCGAGACCCATGGCGTCGGCCCCATGCACGAGTGACGTCAGTATCCCATGTGTCGTGCAGTCTCCCACGCTGCCTGGACGCCCACCCTCCCAGGAAGGAGAGGTGGCCCTCTGGCATGTGTGCGCGCGTGCTGGGGGAGGAGGTGTCTATAGCAGTGCTTGTCGGAAGGGGTCCTGCATTAGCAGCCCCGTTCACGCCGTTCAGAACGAAGCTCACACCCCACCGCAGACACTCATGTAAGACCCAGCGAGGGGCCTGAGACCCTCTCCTCTCCAGGAAGCGCAGCCTGTGTTGTTCCACGTGGAATGATGGGGTTTCTTCTCTCCTGCCCAGAAACCTTTATTTTGGTTGGAAGGCACAGGCGCTGGGTCTGATGACGGGTTCCTTTTCTATGAAGCCACCTCTGTGTCAACCCCAGGCTCTCCTCAGATGTACGACTGGTCTGCACAGAGCCCGCCTTCGGGGTTAGCAGGACCAGAACCTCCCCAAGTGTGCCAGCCTGTCCCGGGGCGCTCATTCTAAACCCGCCCCGCCGCCCTGCCTGCTCCGCCGACCCAGGAGTGGGGGCAGGAAGAGATGGAGTCATTTGCCCCAAGCTACAGTCATGACGCGGCAGAGCTGGGCTGGCACCCAGGAGGCGGGCTCTGCCGGCCACTGTTGGCCGACGGCCAGCGGGTCTGGTGAGGGAGGTCCGGGGCTTTCGGAGTTTCTCCCGCTGTCACCGGCCTGAGCTCCCCACCCTCACCCTGAGGACTCCCCTCTCGTGCACCAGGATTGGACCCAAGGCTCCCCACTTCCAGCCCCTACACGGCTACAGGATGGGATCCAAGGTGGATGCCCTGCTCCTGGGACCCACGCCTTTCCTCGTCTTCCTGCTCTGCTTCCAGCTGTCACCTCGCCACTGCCGAGTCCCGGCGACGCTGCGCGCAGAGCGGAGCAGCCCCCCAGGCTGTCACTGTGAGAGTCCTGGTGGGGGTGGGACGACCTCGGGTCCGGGTGGGTGATGATAAAGGACAGAAAAGCGTGACAGTCAGTGAGCAGCCCCCGTGGCACTGCACACCCACACGTGGGTCCAGAGGCCCGAGTGGGAGAGACCACAGACTGGCTGCGTGGGAGACCCAGAAGCCGCTGCAAACAGGCTGGTGGGCTCCGGCTTTTGGGGCCTCCCGCCAGGGGCGCGGTCAGCGGTACTGGTGGACCCCATTGGCGGAATGAAGCCCACGTGGCCGAGATTGGGCCAATCCAGGCATACGAGCCTGCCCCCAAGCCCCGTCGGGGCTTGAATCAGTGCACACTCAGTAGACACCTCCAGCCCTATTCTTCTTCCTGACATCATCTTGGCCCCCAAGAGTCCGCGCGTCTGAATGACGGGCCAGTGAAGGGGATGGGAAGTGCCGTGGGCCGACCGGAGGACAGACAGATGGGCCCGGACGGGGTCGGCCAGCTTGCCCCTTGAAGGCCGGGCCTGTAGTCTGGGCACGTGTCCCGGGAAGCACAACATGCTCCGTAAAGTCATGGCCAGCCAAGAAGGGGAGCCCCTGACGGCCGAGGCCGTGTCCGTGGTCAGCAGGCTGGCGCCGCAGAGCCCAGCTCTGTGAGAGAGACCCACAACGGGCAGCGATGGTCCTTGCGGGGCGGACAGGTCAGCCCTCCCGCAGGCCACGGCTGCCAGTTCAGTTCGCAACCGCGGGCCTGACCCTGGGTTCGGGACGCTTCTCGCCACCCTCACTTGGTGAGGGTGTCTTAGGGATGCTGGAGGGAGAGGCCTTAGCAACCAGAAATGCCTTTTCTCTCAGGTCAGGAGGCTGGACGTTCAAATCCAGAGTCCTCTCTCAGAGGGAAGTCTCTCTCTCTCCCCTATCTCTCGGGTCTCTCCTTTCTCTCCCCTCTCTCTCTCGTGTCTCTCTATCTCTTGTGTCTCTCTCTCCTTTCTCTCTCTCCTCCCTACCCCCACCCCCCATCAGTTCTGGGGAGAGGTCTTTACCCTGGGTTCCTTGGTGAACATCAAGGACGCCTCTCTCCTCCGCTCGCACCTGCACGTCAGCGTCCCGGCTTTGTTCCCACCACCCGGCACTGCGCGCCTGTGCTCGCAACTGCTCTTCTGCGGGATTCTGTGCTCGCAGCCGCGGCGTCAGTCCATCTTACCGAAAGCCGTCTTCTCTCCTGCTGCTCCTCGGCTTTCCCGGCACGTGCTCTTCTCCCGGGCGTCCCAGGCCCACGCGAAGGAGCCCCGCCGTCCTTGCTGCTGAGCTGAGGAGCCGCCCTCCTCCCTCCCACTGGGGCCGTGCCTGCTTTGGTGACCGTGGGGCGGGCGATAGTGCTCACTGCTCATCGTCCAAGTGCAAGGGCCCCTCTTCAGTCCCCCGACGCAGAGTCCAACTCTCACAGGCCGCCAGGCGGGGATGCCGTGGGCGGGTGGGTCAGGCGCACCTGGGTCCTTAAAGCAACTCCGTCGTCGGCCACTGCCCCCGGGGGCTGGTGCTACAGACTGCTGTGCAGCGCACCGACCGTCGAGCCCCTGAGCATCGGTTATGTGTCCAAGCAGGATGAAATTAATGCTTGAGAGCTTCCATGCCTTCCCGATGTTTATCAAGATGCTGCCTCTTGGCCCGGTGGTGAGAATGGGAGTGTACATCCACTGAGCTGCGCTCTGTACTGAAGGCTGCAGTGCTGGACCTTCACCCCAAGGCTCCAGTCCTCCTCACTGTCCGCAAACAGAGTCGTGCCATCTGCAGAACGCAGGCTCTTAATAACTCGGTCTCTGTTAACTTGTTGCTACAAACTTGCTTGTCTAGCCCCCTTTCGATCTCAAAAGAGACTGACTTAAAATCCACCCTATGTGTATTCTGTCTTACCGGAGTAACAGGAAGCACATTCCCAAGTGCTTCAATCATTAAGGGCCAGGACTAATCACATGGGCTTTGGCCGAGCCCGAGGCATCCACAGCAGGAGGTCACTGGTCAGTCTGGACACACCTTACTTGTGCCTCACAGTAGCTCTGTTTAGGGTTCCAGCTGGGAACTTGCTCCCCGTCAGAAGTTGAAGGTGACCTTCCTTGGTATTTTAGGTTCTCCTGGCTATTGAGAAGACAGGCACCCCACTTATTGTTTGTCCCCCGTGTGGGAGACATCTCCCTCTGCCCCACCAGAAACCAGTAAAATATTTGTGGTATCACCATGGCATGAGATTTTATCTCAGCTTCGTATGTCTTTGGGTAGGGCTTCTTTTGTGCAAGACATTGGGCGTCCACAGGGCCTCATCAGGTAGGGAGCCAGGTCTGGGAAGCTTTTCAGAGTGGCCCCCATACCCCTGCCTCCGCCACATAGATGCTCTGTGCGCGCTTCATCTGGAATTCCTATTATCCATATGTTTGCCAGTTTTCTTGCTCGTTTTCCTTCCATTTTTCGTCCCCTCGGTTTTTTAAGTTCTCCTTTCTTGGAAACACTTGCGAGTTTTCTTTCTGCTCTTCCGTTTTCTCACAACGACTTTTATTTAGCTATTCTTCACTTAGCAAGAGTTCGACCCCTTATTTTTCCTGCCACATTTTGTATTCGCAGGCACCGAGTCATGTGACGCAAACACAGAAAACATAAAAAGATATCGGCAAAAAGTTCCCCTCCGGCCTCAGCCTCACTGACTCAACTGGTTCTCTGCCCTTACTGGGAGTTTTGATTTCCCGTCAACAAGCAGCCCCGGGAGAAGAGCCTGCTAGTGTTTCGCTCTTACGGTGCAAGCATATATGTTGGGCTACTCTCTCCTGAAGTACGATCGCTTTGTCCAGATGTGTGCGTTTATATTCTTGGCAGATGGCGCAAAATTGCTCTTCTTGGGGGCGGGGCGACTCCCACGCACCGGTGGAGGGCAAAGTGGCTTCTCAGGAGTGGCCCATCGGATCATGGGGGCTTTGCCAGCCTTGTGGTTTGGACTTTTTACTTTCACGTCCTTTTTCGTGTATCTCTTGCTGGGCATGAGGCTGTGTGTCTGTTAGATGTGAGTCACCGGCACTTTATCTCTGTGGCCTCTCTCTCTGCGCATGTTATTTTTGCTCAGTTCCTCATCTCCTTGTGCATGACGTCAGGCACCCGGGGGCCTTGTCGGGGGAAGCTCTGGTCTGGAAAAGTTTTCAGCATTGCTGTCTTGGATACTCCCCCACGCCCATCCCTCCAACACATACCATCTCCGTGTTCTCTCTTCCTGGAATTCCTATTATTCATATATTTGCCAACTCTCCCTCCCTGCCCCCTTCTATCTTTCATCCCCTTGGTGTTTGGGGGCGTTTCCTTTGAGAGTATTTGCTATGGCCCTGTTTTGATAGCGTGCACGCACACTCACCACACACGCAGACACCCACCACACACTCTCACCCACCAAACACACTCACACACTCATCCACTACACACCCACCACACATACACTCACACACTCACACAACACACAGACACACTCACACTCACCACGCAGATCAACACAGCTCACTGGCCACTGGCCAAACAAGGGTCAGGGTTGGCCCAGGACAGACAGGACTGCACCCGCCTCTCCTGCACCACCGGCTCTCACGATGGGGCTGGGCTGGCCGCCGTCAGGAGTGCCGCCGTGAGCACTGAGCTGTGGGTGCCAGTCAGGGCTCAGATGGAGGCAGGACCCAAAGCAGCAGCACCAGACCCAAAGTGGGACGATCTCCGGGCAGATGGACTCCCCACGCAGCCAGGGCTCCTTGTCCTAGGACAGGGCTCCCCCGCCCGCCCCGGGAGGGGCCTCGAGCGGCCCGGGCATGGCAGGAGCAGGTGCCTCCGCTCCATCGGGGACGGTGGGCTCGGTTTGAGTCAGCAGGGGCTCCCTGCATCATTCTAGTCTGGAAAGGGGGTAGTTGGCCAAATCCACTTGTTGCCCACGTTCCAGGACCACTGTTCCCCCTCTTCCTGCCACCACCCCGTCTCTTCTTGCACTGGCCCTCCCCCAGCACTCTGCTTCCACCGGCAATCCCGGCGGGGCGGGGGTGGAGGAGGAGCAAGCAGAGCCTTCCGGGGCGGAGGGAAGCGGCCCGGCCTTTGAGCGTGTGTCCAATGGACTGTGCTCTTCGAAGCTCACACACGATTAAGGCAGGTCACAGAGCTGCAAGTCCCCCTGCCCCCACCCACCCCTGGATGGCTCGCCGGCATGATGTCATGGTGAATGGGCAGCCCCAGGTTGCCACCTCGTGTCCAGGGTGTCCACCACAGACCAGAGGACCCGCCCCCTGGGGCACAGATGGCCAAGCACTCAGCTGTTTGCCTGGAGGCAGGCTGTGCACACACATCCATGCGCACACACGCACGCACATACACCACATACACACGCGGGTGCACACACGCACGCACGCGCACACACACACACACGCATGCATCAGCGATGCACAGAACCAAAGGCATCTGCTCCTGCAGGCGCAGCCCAGGGCACTCCATGGTGCACAGGTGTCCTAGGACCTAGCGCGTGCCAGGGCCCCGTGGCTGACGGCTTGGTGTGGATTTACTGCTCAGAGGTCGGGGAGGGGAGGCCCCGGTGGGGGAGGGGCTGACTCAGAGACTTGGGAGCTGGGCACAGAGCAAGTCTCCCCTGGGAGAGACGCTCTGACCAGCTGTGCAGAGCTTGAAACCAGCCGTCCCGTCTCTGCAGCACCTGCCTGCCCGGGCTCAGGTACAGAGTCTGTGAGCGGCTAGGATGGACAGACAGAAGGATGGATGGCAGCTCCAGATCAGAAACCCATGGGCCCAATCCACCCTGTCCTGGAGGCCACTGGGAGGCCGCGCCGATGGTGGCAGCAAGAGTGTTAGTCTTGGCTCTTGCCCGGTGCCCCCCACAGTGGGACAAAGCATCCCCGAGTCTCGGCCCTGAGTGGCCTCTGGAAGGACAGGAGGTTGTGACCAGCACATCTTGTCCTGCGGGTGGACTTGCCCAGGGCCTGCCCTCACCCGGGCCCCCTCCAGCTGGACCCAGCCACGCACGTGCACGCGCATGCACACTCAGACAGGTACACACACACACAGGCACTCACATGCATTATGCACACATGTTCACAGAGGTGCGCACTCACATGCTCACACCTACCCCACGAGCACAGGTTCACTCACATACATGTGTGTATGCACACTCATGCGTGCACTGTCACAATGCTCACATGTGCACACGCACCCAGGCGGGCCACGCGTGTCCATGCTTACACACATGCACATGATGCACTCACGCACAAAACGCGCCCACAGGCAGGCGCAGCCCCTGAGGGTCCAGCTGACACGTCCATTGACCTGCCCAGCGGTCTTTCCTGTGTGGCTGGGCTGCGGGGGCAAGCTGACAGGGTGTGGACGGTCGGGGGGGAGGTCTCCTTTGCTCTGGGACCCTTAGTGGTCCCCGCCACTCGGGGCACCCCGGAGCCCCTGTCCAGGACGCAGCACAGCCGACCCCCTCCGCTTAGCTCACAGTATTCCTGCAGGCGGCCGTGCACGCAGGGGTGGGGGGGCAGGGGGGCCGTGCCCAGCGCAGCCGCCCGGAGCTCGGGGCCTAGCGCGTCAGGCCCTCGTTTCCACCGGCTGGGCCAAGCCAGGCGCGCTGGCACATCGCAAACCACGTCCCCGATCACCACCCCCCGCCCTCCTTCCTTAGGGCCGTTCTGGGTTTTTCCCTGCCCGGAAACCCTGCGAGCCGAACCTCAGAGGCGCGGAGTGATCCATTCCACACGCGGCGCGCGCATGTTTCTGCATCTGTGAAATCAGAACCAGACACCGCCGCCTTGTGAAACCCGGCCGAATGCTAATCCGCCGGCCTCGGGCGATCGCTGCTGCCATGGTCTCTCCCATCCCTCGGTCTCCTTCCTCCTCCTCCTCCTCCTCCTCCCCCGCCTCGTCGCCCACCCCCCACCCCCACCAAACTGGGAGGGATGCCCTTCAACAGGACGGTGGGAGTGGCCCCGCCCGCCCATCCCTCTAACCCGATCCAGAACCCCTCCTCTGGCCCCTTTGTCACCCCGTCCCCACCTCCTCTTGGTCACACGGGCCCTGACCACGTCCCCAAGTGAACCAGGAACACTGCTTGCCGCCCCGCCCGCCCCTGAGGGCAGCAGCCTGGAGAATCAGCTTGGCCCTCTGGGCCTGGCTCCTACACCCCTGGGCGGCGCCATGCCCCCAGCTGTCCCTGGGCCGCATCCTGTGGAGTCCAGTGCCTGGCCTGTGTCCTCCTGAGGATCCTGAGGCCAACTGACTCCCAGTCTTGTGAGCGAGACGCCGGTGGCTCAGTGGTTATGCGCTTGGTGCTACAAGTGTGAGAGTGTGACTCCAGGAGCAGGATGAGGCCGTCTGCACCCACAGAGCCCAGGCTCGGGGGCCCACGGGGCCTGGCGGGGTCACGGAGCTGGCATACGCTCGATGGCGAGGGGGTTGGGAGTCTGGGGTCTGCAGTGAGAGGAAGGGAGACGCGGGTGGACGTTTGTCAATGTTGGCAGAGACCCCAAATCCTCTTCCCCAGGGACAGGGCACGTGGCTGGGCCACCCAGTCAACCCTACCCAAGCCACATGCCTGGTGGGGCGCCCACAGGAGACATGGGGTGCTGTTCTGGAAGACGGGCTGTGCCCTTTGCCTGGTAGTGTCTTTGAGGCTGGCAGCCCCCAGACAGAGGAGGGGCAGTCCCACCCA
Organism: Nesogale talazaci; assembly: GCA_004026705.1. Lineage (NCBI taxonomy): Eukaryota > Metazoa > Chordata > Mammalia > Afrosoricida > Tenrecidae > Nesogale > Nesogale talazaci. The sequence goes on from PVJH01018998.1 coordinate 31,436, forward strand.
CCGCACACCTTGAGGCCCCTGGGCTTCCAGGGCATGAGAGGTCCATGGCCACCCCTGGGGCCCTTCCCCACACTGTGGGACCTCCAGTGGGTCCTGAGCACCAGCCCGGACTGCTCTCGGCCCCACAGCCTCACACTCCGCTGAGAACACAGGCTCAGAGAGGCGGAGAGCGGCCTGCCCAGCAGCCGGTGGTCTAGCTGAGTGTTAAGTGACCAGGCCCCCCCCCCTACTGTGCTGGGCCACCTCCAAATGCCACCACCTCTGGACAAAGGGGTTTGGGGAGAGGCTGGTTGGTCTCAGTGCCCCCCGCCAATGATGGGGGAGATACTGGGGAGCAGGCTCCACTTCTGGGGAGGGGAGGGCAGCCCCTGCATGCCCTCCACAGCAGGGAGGCCAGAGGGACACCTTCCCACGGGCTGTGACATCTGCTCTGGGAGACCCCCCTTCCACCACCAGAGCCACGCTGTGAGCCCAGCTTCCCGGGACACATCCCACCCGTCAGACAGTGACGAACACGAGCATCAGAACATGGTCCTAAAGAGAGACTCTGTGATGGACTCAGGCCCCCCAGGTCCAGGGGCCAGCACGTGCCCTGTGCCCAGCCCTGCGAACATACGCCACTGCACTTCCTGGTGGAATTGTTGCAAGGCAGCGCACATGTCTCTTCATGGTGAGCGTGGTGTGCCGCGTGCACACGTGCGTGCTGATCGATTCTGTTCGTGAAAGCACAGGAAGCACCTGAGGGTCAGCAGGGTCATCTGGAGTCATCGGTGGGGGACACAGAAACCAGGGGTGCGATGACTGTCACTGGCCACACTGAGGAGGCAGGTGTGAGCGAGTGTGTATAAGTGTGAGTGCGGAGGTGGGGTGAGTGTGGCTGTCGGAGAGTGAGTGTGAGCAGGCGTGTGAGTGTAACTGGATGTGCGTGTGGACATGTGTGTGTATGCTTGGTGGGGGAGTATGAGGAGGCTTGTGGAGGTGGGCCGGGGGCTGAGGGTCTGAGTGCGTGAGTGTGCACACCGGTGGGTATGTTCGTAGGAATATGAGCCAGAGAGTGACTTGTGAGTGTGAACGTTGGTGCCGTGTGGTGTGAGTGTGCAAGGGGGTGTGAGTAACTCACGAGCCTGCTAGTGCAAGTGTGAGCCAGGGAATGGGCTGTGAGCGTGTCTGCGTGTCCAGGAGGGTGACTTGTACGAGTCACACATTTTCTGAGAGCGCTGAGTGTGCGTGTGTGAACGCAGGCATGATGAATGTGAGTGAGGTGCGAATGTGTGGCCGTGTGTGTGTGTGTGGGGGCATGTGGCGGTGTGTGTGAATGTGCATGAGTTGAGGTGTGAAGTGTACCCATGTGTGGCCATGGCAGCCCTGGTCTGGGCCACGTCATGTACCTTGAATGCCCCTCCTAGGATTCACCAGCGTCCACCAGCCAGAGTCCAGCCAGCGTTGCTCCCCTTCCCCCATCCCCCACAGGGACCTTTATCCCTAGGTGAAGCCTGGGGGCAGCCCTGGTGGGCTCAGAGGTCTTTGGGGCACCAAGGACGCCTGGTCTACTTCCTGAATGCCAGCCCTGGATCCAGGTTTCAGGTACCCTGACTGACCCAGCTCCAGGTGGACAGCTCTCCTTCCTGTCTCTGTCTCAGGACAAGGGCCCCTTCCCAGCCTACAGGGCCAGGCCCCAGATGCAAGAGAAGCCCTCAGGCAGCCAGACAGGGACTTGCTGGGCAGAAGGAGAGGGGGTCGGGCGCTCACAGGCCTGGTGTGTCTGGCACGTCTTGGTGCTTCCACAGCAGTGTGACCTCTGGGACCTGAGCGTGGAGAGGGGCCGGGAGAGAAGGCTGGAGATGGTGGCTGGTGACAGGTGCCCCTGTCCAGGCACCACAAGGAGGTGGAGGCCAGCAGGCCTGGGGCAAGACAGCGGGACACGCAGAGCCACCGGGCATGGAACTGATGAGTGGGAAGGAGTGGCAGCCACACCTGGGCGGACGCTGGGGGACAGCGAGTCCTGGGCTGAGACGGGGCGAGGCGGTGGGACCTCAGGGAATGGTGCGTGAGGCAGATGGAGCAGGGGGAGGGGGACACCAGGACCCTGATGAACAGCCTGTGTCTGCCGGCTCTCCGGGGTCTCAGCACATCAGCCGCCAGACACGCCTGCCCCTCACATCCCCCCACATCCCTCGACACAGGGGAAGGGCCCTCTTTGTCTCAGCCCTTGTCCGAGAGCTTCGGCAGTTCTGTCCACGTCACCGAGCCACGGAGACGCCCCCCTCACAGGCCGACCAGCTTCCGTGGGGCTGTGCACGGGCATGCGGAGAAGGCTGGGCAGGGAGACCCGGGAGAAGACACATGACCGTGGGGTGGCTGCGGTGCCCGAGAGGAAGGTGCTTGGCTGGCTGCTGGTCACAGACCCTCCTCGTGTGGCTGAGAGGCGGGTGGGGCAGCTGAGGAGGCTGTGAGGGCTCACTCGGTGGCGTTTGAAGATGACTCCCCATTCCTGGCACGATAGCACTAGTGGCTGGGTTCCTCCCTCTTGGGGGGAGGGGCTTAAACCTGCAGGGAAAGCCCTCTGCAGAGAAGGAATCGGAGCCCAGCGCTGTCCAGTGAGAAGGGGACCCCTGGTCATAACTGTGGCAGTGATGATGACCAGAGAGTCCATGCCGTGTCTGGGAAGAGGGGCTCCTGGCTGAGTCTGGGGGCACATTTGTGTGTTGATCCAAGATATCTGGGGTAGAAGTGGGTGGGCGAGTAGTCTGGCCAAGGGCATGTCTCCTGAGGGGCTGTGTTGGGGCCTGCAGGAAAGTGCTTGGTCAGACCAGGAGAGCTCCCCAGGGGGGCAGATCTTGGTGCAGACATCTTTGTCACCACAGAAGGAGCAGGGAGGGAGGGAGAACACAGAGGAACCCCACCCAAAGGGTCGGCCCCACATGCATGCCTGGACTCACTGACTCCCTCAGGACAGCCTGTCCACCCCTCATGGGCAGCCTCACAGCCATGCTGGAGACGGGTGGCGCCGCTAACCCTTTCCCGGCGGGCTCCGCCAGCTCACGGGCCTTCGCTGTGGTGAAGACTTGCCTCTCAGGGACAGCTCTGGATGGACAGGCTGCTCAGACACCAGCTCCTTCCCTGCAAGCTGCGGCCAGCTGTGGGCGTCTTGTTCATCAGCTGGGCCCAGTGCATCTGCCGCTGACCCCGCTGGGGGATCTTGTGGCGGGCGTCCACTCCTGGCAGGTTAACGGCCTTGGACTTGACCCAGGGGCCATTACTCCCTGGGAGCCAGCTGTCCGTGCCCTTGAGGATGTCCGTGAGCCCTCCTTGAAGGGATTCCGCCATTCTTGCCTGAGCCCTGAGCAGCAGGGCAGAGGAGGGACAAGGGCGGTGCAGACCAAGTCCCTGCTTTGTGAGGGTCCTGCTGGTGGCAGCTGGCCACTAGCACAGAGCTGACCAGGCCTCAGCCCCAGCCCAGCTGGCCCGCGAGCTCGGCATTTCCGTCTCACTCCCCGGGGCTGGTGCTGGCAGTGCTGTGATGGGCCTTATCGCTCGATGGAACATGGCTGGGGAGCAGATGTCTTCCTCAAGGAGGGAGGGGTCCCCTGCCGCCAGCCCCCCACCCTCTCCTTCGCCAAGCACAACATCCACTTGGCCCTTCTCAGTGAGTGAGGTGGACAGAGAGCCAGGGGGACCTGGAAGGTCTTCCATGGCGGGCTGTGGGCCTGGGAGTCACCAGGCTGGTCTCCCGGAGCTGGACGCTCTGCCCACGCCCGCCCGTCACGGGACTGGCCGGTGCTGGAAACAGCAGATCCAGCGTCCCAGCCACAAGAATAGGCGGGTCCTGGGCTCCGCTAAAGGGAAGGTGGGCCCCATTTCAGAAGGAGGCAGGGCCCCACAGTGAGGGGCAGTCGGTGTCCTGAAGGACAGGGTGGGACTGTCCCAGATGGTCACCCTTTATGGGGCAGACAGCCTCCTCTTTCTCCCACAGAGCGGCTGGCGGGTTTGAACATCCAGCCTTGCTGTCAGCAGCCCAGCCCTCCCCAGTGCACGGCCGTGGTTCCTGGCTTTAGTGGCTCTGCTCCCTCGGGCATGGGTTCCAGGATCCGTGGTGCTCACTGGACGCCCCCCCTCTCCTGGCCGCGCCCATGCAAGGCATCACTGGACCCTCTGGGATGGCCCCGACATCGCTTGGTCTGCAGCATCTTCCAGCCAACATGGCCAACACCCCCCCACCCCCGCCCCATGCCAGCACACCCCTCACAGGATGAGGACACCCCTCCCATGTGACCTCACGTTAACAGATGACACCTTCACAGGCCCCTTTCCAAGGAGGGGCACAGGGACACCAACATGCATTTGGGGGATGATGGGCACATGGGGTAGGGGCACATGTAGCTCCCTGATTTGGATTTTTAAGGCTGCCTTGGGCTGCTGGGGAAGGCGGGTCAGGGCGGGAACAGGGGGCCTGGAAGGCCTCTCTGTGGCTGTGCCGTGTGATCTCTGAGCCCCCAGGTCCAGCCGCCGGGCACTTGTTGCAGGGGGAGGGGGGCAGTGTGCATGGACTCCAGGCCCCACTTCAGGTCGTGGGGTGATGCAGCCAGCAGGGAGTGGAGCAGGCAGTGCCCGCCCAGAGTGGGGAGAGGGGCCTCGGGCTGCCCCCAGCTCGGGGTGCGCTGATGGTATCCCTGGTTTGGGGAGCGTGCCCTAGGAGCTGCAAGTCTGGGGACTGGTCAGACTCGGCCTGTGGCCCAGCCAGCATCGACAAGGACCTCTGGCCCTCTGCCCTTCCCTGGCCCTGAGCCTCCCTTCACTGTGAAATCCCTGGTCCTGGGAGCTGCCCACCTACCCTGTGTGTCCACACCTGCGGACCCAGCCCTGGGGGAAGGGGGTGTCCTGGCCCGGGGCTGCAGAGGCACTGGAGGAGTGCCCGCGGTGGCTGCCCCGGGCTCCAGGCTGTAGGGTGGGCTGGCTCAAACCCAGGCCAGGAGGAGGCCGCGTGATGAGAGGGAGAGCCAGACTGGGGACGCCTTCCACCCCTGCCCTGTCTGGCAGGTCCCAGCACAGCTGTGCCCATCAGAGAGACTGGTCGCGGCGTGAAGAAAGGCGCCCTCAAGTCCCGGCATTCTTGGGGTGCAGCCCATCTTCCCGCTCCCAAAGCCGCCGCCCGGGCCACCCAGGCTCCGCACACAGCGCAGGGATCTCCTTCCAAGGTCAGATTCCCAGAGGGCACCTGGGGTAGGGCCTCAGGAGTGGGCAGAGCGGCCAACAGCCTGAGAGCCCTTCTTCGACGGCTGGCCAGACTGCAGCCCACCAGCGGGGGCACACGCACAGGGGACGCCACGAGGCTGGACTTAGGGTCTGCAAATCTGTGTCCGCAGCCCTGGTGGAGCAGTGGGTAAGGCAGGCAGGCAACACAGAGAACCCATCTCAGAAACCCAGGGGCAGCTCTCCCCTGTCCTGCAGGGCTGCTGTGGGCCAGCATCTCCTTGCTGCCAAGGGGAGGGGCAGACAGAGACGGGGTCCCCCTCCCAGGACCCGTCAGGAGCCTGTCCGTCCAGCCCAGCCCTCACCCTCGGCCGGGTGTTGGGAGTCCCCGCCAGCCCCCCTCGTCTCACAGTTGGGGCACTCTGTGCAAATGGGGCCCCCCTGGGGTGAGCAGATCTGTGGGTGTCATCTCCCCCATGCATTCAGTGGTCTCTGCCCCCCCTCCTGTCACCCTCACGCCTCGGTCCCTGTCACGTGCTGCTCCACAGACCACCCTCGAGGTCACTGTGAAGAGGACACCCCTCCCCTGGGGGTGACGTGACTCACGCATGTACAAACCTCCCTTTCTGCCGGTGCGGGGGGTGGGGTGGGGGAGGGACCAGCTGGCACGCTGGTGGAGGCTGGTGAAGGAGAAGCGGGCCCCCTTGCTGCCAGCCTGAGATGACATACATGTGCGTGGGCTCTGAGCCACCCAATGGCCTTCAGTCAGTCCACCCAGATCCCAGTCTGGGTGCCTGGGGGTAAGGGTGAGGGCCCAACAAGGGGGCCTAGGGGAGCTGGGCCTCCAGCCCTGGAGGAGATGGCCTCCGGGATCCATGGGCTGGTGCCCTGCTCTCCGAGTCGGCCAGGGAAGGGAAGGCCCTGCGTGGCTGCCAGCTGCCTCTCTCTGGGGACACTGCTTCACCTGGAAGGAGCTGGGAGACAGGGGAGTGGACAGAGGGCCTGGGGGTGCATTCAACCCCCACCATCCACAGCCACCCTGTCTCCCACTCCTGGGCCAGGCTAAAGCAGATGTTGGTGGGGGGTGGGTTAGGATGGAGGTGGGCAGAGGACAAGGTAAGGGACTTCCAGGCCATGCCCACCTTCACACTGTCCAGCTGTTCCAGGGCCATGAACCTGTGCCCCAACAGAGGGGCCCCAGGGTGCTCTCTGAGACTGCTCTCCGTGAGTCCCCACTGCGTGTCCTGTGGGCAAGGTGACCACAGACAGTACATTCTTGTCAAGTCCAGGCAGTCTCCCCAGAGGACAGTGCTCCCCTGTACCCAGACCCCCCTGCCCAGTGGCCTGCCCAGCCTACCCCAGCGCCTGCTTGGGGAAGTCAGAGGGCCCATGGCCACCGAGCACCCACCCGCCCTCTGGCACCAGGGGGCACATGAGCCGCCCCAGTGCTCAAGTGCCCACCCAGGCCAGGGGAAGGCCAGCCCAGGCCCCCGGGGGTGCTGGCCACATGGGCCACTTGCATGGACATCCCTGGGGTGACCACACACCGTGGCCCTGTCCTCTCAGCACCCACGTTGAATGAAGGCTGGGCCCGGCTCCTGGTGCAGCTGCCAGCCTGTTCTCTGAGGGGCACTGCAGCTCAGGCAGCGGAGGATACTGAAAGGCCGTGGTGTGATCACGTGGGTGTGGAAAGCCACAGTCCACGGGGCCTCTGAGCGCCATTGCCGGTGTGGCGGGGAGCCCAGGTGCAGTTCCCTCTTGGTTGCCTTAAGCCACCTCCCACCCCCCACCCCCCTCCTCCTCGCTCTGTGGAGGGAGGGTCTGGGGGAGGGGGATGAGGCAGAGAGCCCCTTCCCTCTGCTACAGGGCTTTTCCCCCAGAGCAGGCCATTCCATTCACCACAGCACCTTCCGAAGGAAATGGGTGCAGGGTGGGGGGCACGGCTGGGGGGCACCAACACGCCCCCACTGGCCTTCCGAGCAGACAGCACCTCTGTTTTGGCTGCATATGTGTCATCATCTGTCATCCGCCTTCTCTGTCTGGGAACGGAGTTACAGCCCTGTTTCCGCAGGGATTCTGCGTCCATCGCCTCTGCGGGTAACACTGCATCCAGACCCTGCTGGGTTCCACAGTCCTGTGTCTGATGAGCCTGTGCATTCCGATTTCCACACAGATCAGAGCAGCGGGGGAGGGGGACGAACCAGTTCAGAGCCTGGGTGGAGAGGTCTGCACCCTGGGCTGTGGCCGTGGCCGTGGCCGGAGCCGTGTGCTCCTGGAGCAGAGTCAGAGCACCATGTGGGAGCTGGGAGCCGGCGTGGGGCGTCTAGGAAGCTGGAGAGGCCAAGGTGCCGGCTTCCAGGAGAGGCCCAAACTCTCCAGCTCCTCTAGTTATGATGGGAAAATCCGCGAGCTCACGAAGAGCTCACGGCCGTTTGAATGCTCTCCTCCCTCCCCTCCGAAGAGCCTGCACACACCCCGCAGCCCCCCTTCAAGCCCAGGTGTTACTGGAAGCCCTTTGCCACGGGAATTCCAGGGAGCTGATTATTTTCAGAAAATAAATGATGAAAGGGGAGCATAATACTCAAATACACAAGCTCAAACCGCGGGAAAGACTTGGTGCCTGCTGGAGAGTCCGCGCCCCCTGGCACCTGACGGCTCCAGCTTCAAGAGGCCTGCCCCGGGCGCCCCTCCAGGGAGCTGGGGTTCCTGCCCGTCTACTCCAGGACGCCAGCTCCGCGTCCAAACGCCATGACACGCTGAGCTACGAGCTTATAAACTTTTCCTAAACGTCCGTGTCACAGGCTGCTGGCCAGTGTGCCATTGCTGGAACGGACTCCACGGGCCGTGCTAGAATTTTCCACAGAGACGTGCAGCAGAGTCAGCCCAGCGCTGGCCCTGGGGCTCTGTGGACAGCCGTGGGCCTCTGAGACACGAGTCAGTGCCGTCTCCCCCGGCGTCTGTGGGGAGGGCGGAGGGATCCTGTGTCATTAACGCGGGGCCTAGAGGGATCCCCACTTGGGGGAAAAAAAACCCCTGCTGCTAGGAAGAGCCCTGAAGTGGTGAGGGCCCCCTAGGAGAAGTGGGGTGCAGGCGAGAGGAGGCACCCCCCTTGCGGGCCGGTTCTGGGGACCTTTACAAGGTCCTTCCCAGGAGAAGTTCCAGGACCAGAGCTTCGGGGCCACCCGTCCACACCCCCACATGCTCGAGCCTTCCCGGGCTACAGCACCCCAAGACAAGTGGGTGAGGGGAGGCAGTGGTTGGTGTAAGACATGAACAACAAAACAAACCCAAAATTTATAAGTTTGAAGGGTTGGTGAGGAGGGGGGGTGGGAGGGGGGAGCCGATCCCGAGGGCTGGAGTAGAAAGACGGCCGCTAAAGAATGGCAGCATCACAGGGACATGTGTGCCTGACACAACAGATGGACGTATTCGTGGTTAGAGCTGTACGAGGCCCCAGCAAAATGGTTTTTAAAAAGAAAAAAAAGGAAATCGGCATCGGTAAACGGACCGACAGATTGAGCACGAGATATGGGGCAGATAGGAAAGAGGGGGGAGGGGTGCATGCACCTCCTCTGCGGCCAGGGCTGGGCGTGGGTCGGCCCCTGCTCGATGGCAGTGGGCAGAGGGGGACCGAGGACAGCCCGTCGGGGGAGCACCCCCTGGGGCCAGGTGAGAGCACGCTGGGAACTGCTGAGCATCCAGGGGACACTGGCCCCCGGGAGGTGGGGCCGGCCAGCCCACTGCAGCCCCTGTGCTGTGGAGCAAGGGTGGCCTTCGTGGACCACCTCCTCGCCCTCTACCCGGCTCTAGCAGTTGGCCCAGGGGAGAGGGCCTTGTGTCCCTCAACACCCTGGAGAGCCCCCATGGCGTGGCCTCCTTGCTCTTCTGGGTGTGGGAGGCTCCCTGCACAGGGACCTGAGTCCCACGGTGCGCTCTGCTCCCGCTCCTCGTCCTCCCTGATCACTCGTCCACTCTCTTTTCTATCTGTCCCTTATTGAGTGACCACTCGATCCATCCATTTATCTATGCTGGTTTTCTTTCTTTTAATCATTTTGTTGGGGCTTCATTTATAAATTGGGGAGGGGGGGTTCATGCCTTATACCAACCACTGTCTCCCTGCACCCACTTTTCTGTTGTGAAGGGAGGGTATGTAGGCCCTTGTGATCCATTCCCCCCCCTTCCCCTTCCCCTCCTGGTGTCCCTAAGTGTCTCCTAAGTGGCCATGAGGGTTGACCTGTCCTGGATTCCCTGTGTCTCCAGCTCGGATCTGGCCCCGTGCACATCAAAGACCCACAACAAAACATCATATCGATATGAGTGAGGGGGAGAGTGGGTGGGTGGGTGAGGAGTGAGTGAGTGAATGTGGGTGAGTGAGTAGATAGGTGAGTGTGAGTGTGTGTGGGTGGGTGGGTGAGTGAGTGGGTGAGTGTGTGGGTTGGTGAGTGAGTGGGTGAGCGGGTGGGTGAGGAGTGAGTGAAGGTGGGTGACTGAGTGGATGAGTGAGTGTGAGTGTGTGTGAGTGTGAGTGTGTGTGAGTGGGTGGGTGAGGAGTGAGTGAGTGAATGTGGGTGAGTGAGTAGATAAGTGAGTGTGAGTGGGTGTGGGTGGGTGAGTGGGTGGGCGAGGAGTGAGTGAGTGAGTGGGAGGGTGAGTGGGTGGATGCATGGGTGGGTGGGGACGTGGGGGACTGGGCAGGGGGTGCGTGGGGGGTGAGTGAGTCCACCAGTAGGTGCCAGCAGCAGGAGCCCGTGGGAGCGTGGGGCGCCAGGCCTCTGCTCAGGGAGCGGTGGTGGAGGAGGCCGCCCCAGGCGGGGCCCGGCCGGCTGGGCGTTTGTGTGGGCTGGGAGGAGCGTTCCACACGCGGTCTCCGCAGGAATGTTTGCTGTCTCGTGCTTGGCTTTGTTTTTTTAATATAAGACCATCTTTTCATACTTGCATGAGCTCATCGGCTTTCGTGTGGGCTGTGGACAGTGGCTTCCTGGGAAGGGGCCCCAGGAGGAGCCCACGCCCTCCGCCTTCTCGATCGCGGGGTCACCCTGTGTGGCCTCAGGCTCTGGGCACAAGGAGGCCGGGCCCCGTGGAAGGTCCTTATCTCCTGGCAGCTGCTCATCTCCTGGGCCCGAGTCCTTGGCCTCGCATGGCCCAGGGTCAGCCTCGTGGGACCAGCGAGGGGGGCTGCTGGGCCACACGCGGTGTTCCCTGGCTGCCCTGGCCGGCCGGTGGGTGCTCAGCTCCCCACCGTCTCCGTGCACCTGAACGCTCCCGACAGCAGCTACCACCCCTGTGCAGAGAGACCACGTGCTCCCCAGCTCCCCGAGCACAGGGCACCGCCTGCATCTGTCTTCCTGCCCGCCATGCACACGTGATGCAGGTGTGGGGGGGGGGGCAAGGGAACCCGGGGGTGGGGGGTGGGGACGGAGCCCTGGAACTGGACCTGAAGAGCAGGAAGCCCGGTGATCGGTGGGGCAGGGCGGACACAGCGGCCTTCACCCGGCCAAGCCCCCGTGAGCCTAGAGGGCTTTATCCCCTGCAGCTGAGTTCCCAGTCAGCAGCGAGTCCGGAGCCTCTGGGACTGTGTGCTGGCCCCAAGACGGCACCTCCAGCCCTCCCTGCCTTCTCCCACCATCAGAATGGGACACGGGGGTCCCCGGAGGTCCTGGGCATCCCATCCTGGAGTTTCCCAGCCCCCAAGGCCCCCTCCGATGCTCTCGGTTGGTGGGGGTGGAGGCGTGCTCCTTCTAGCTGGCTGGCTGCAAGACTGTTTATTCCTGGGGCCCGGTCTCCCCCACCGAGTGTCACCCTGACAGTCCGAGGCTGCAGTTGATCTCCCGGTCCTGCAGCCGTTGCACAGCCCGCCCCGCTCTAAGCAAAGCCCTCTCCAATCAGATAAGCTGGCCGTTGGGACCCGGAGCGGATTATGCTGGGCTTGGCCAGACAGGAAGGAATAAAACCAGGAATCTCTCTGGTCAGCAGCCACTGCAGGGTGTTCCCATGGTGCCCCTGGCTCCCAGCCTCACAGAGAGGCGGGGACAGCGTGGCGCCACCATCTTGAATGGCTTGGCCATGCTGGAACCAGGGACCTGGGCAATGCAGCTGGACCTGTTGCCTGGGGTCCAGGCCACTGTCAGCTGGCAGCCTCCGTCTATAGAAAGGGGGGTCTCAGTGGTCACTTCCTGTCCATGGAGACGCTCTGACCTTTTCCTGGTCTCCCACCGGGATGGGCTCTGGCCCAGAATGGTCTCCCGGTTCCCCTGCTCACAGACCCACTGGACATGCCAGCACACCCAGGACCCCTCCTCTGAGTGGGCACCTGGACCCACACAGTGCCCATCAGAACTGGCCGCCTGGAAGCTGGGCTCTTCCAACAGGCTTCCAAGGAGAAGCCTGGGCGCCTGAGGTCAGATGGCAAAGTGCTCCCAGAAGTCACCCTGCGGGAGCCCACCTTCAGCCCCACCCACCCACCGTCCTTGCACAGGGTCCACCATGCAGCTCCGGGATCAGCGTCCAGAGCCTGCAGGACAGGCTGGCTGGGTGCGTCTGCCCCCCAGGACGCCTTCAGAGTGCGGGAAGAAGGGCGCTCCTCTGTCGCCGGCTAAGTACGCCGGCCCCAGGCCTGGTCATTTCCAGTCCTCTCATCTGCTCACGGAGGCTGGACATCCGATAAGGAGGATGAGAGCTGGACGCATGGAACTGCGTCTCTGGAGAAGAGTTTCAAAGTGCCATGGGCTGCTGAACGGACAAGCAGCGATGTCCTAGAAGGACAGCCAGAATGCGCCTCAGAGACCAGTCAGTCCCTGGAGAAGGCCCACTGTCCCCCACATCCCGGTGCAGAGATGGAGAGGCCACACAGCAGGACAGGGAGCCCACGGCTTCTGGAGGGAAGGGATTGGCGGTCACTCACAGGTGGGCCTCATGGACAGCTCTGTCTAGCGCTGGGTTGGGACCCCTGGTCTTTGGGCCCCTGGCTGCAGCTTGGGCTGCACGCTCTGAAGCGTGTGATTCTGAGAGCAGGCGGGACCCATGTGGACCGAGCAAAGTCTTCTTAAAACCACACAGACACAAATCTGATGTCCTCTCCAGAAAAGGAGGCCAGAG
>PVJH01018999.1:0-43877 GCA_004026705.1 Nesogale talazaci
ATATACATATCTATGAATTTGTTTCTCTAGTCTACCTGGACTAGAACAAATGGGGCATGACTAGGCTAGTGTGCTTTCCCTGTCACACAGACAGCCACCTGACCAAGGGAGACAATTTCCCTAAACATGCACTTTGGTAAATAAGTTTTTATACACATGTGCAGCTCTTCATATTCAATGTGATCTGTGTAGCTCCTTTAAAGCAATTTTTCCTTTTATTTTTCTATTTTGTCAATCTCTAAATATTATAAGAATGTTTTAGTCAATTCTTCCAAGAGCATATCAGTGTGATTTGGCTAAGACCCCTTGCAGGATTAAAAAAGTCAAGACATATGTGGCTCAAAGAGTGTAGAAATCACAAAGGACCAGAACTGGTTGCATCTATATATCAAAAACACGATGCACAATTATTCCAAGTACATAAGAGGGAGCTTCAAAAAGCTGATGAAAATGTTTCATTATCTTTTAACTCCATTTTCCCCATGAACTTTCCCCCATGAAGCTGTTTCTATGTCATTAGATGAGCCAGACAGAATAGGACAGAGACATGATTGAAGGTTGCCAGATTTGACAACTATCCTAAGAATGACATCTTTCCAAAATGGATTGTGAAGGCAAACGAGCTGTTTATAAAACTGCCAAGAATAAAAAGCAGTTTTGGTTCTACCACAATGAGGAAAGACTGAATTATCATGAGGTCCTCCCTCAAAAAAAATAAAATGAAATGAAACATTATCACATAATTACTGATATATGAAAACAGTATGCAGTCAAAATGATAGCAAGGCCAGTTCAAGCAGGAAACCCAAGTAATTGATAGATAAAAACACAGAGGTCCCCAGTATTGATTCCAGGCCAATAGCACCTAAGGAACGAGCCAGGTCTTAGAACCTGAACTCCTTGCCTTGAACTTCAGAGCCTCCATAAGCTCTATGCCCAGTCACATGACCCGGATTCTGAGCGCTATGATCCATCCCCATTGTCCCTTGTTCTTCACACTACTTTGCCTCCCTGGGCAGCTGCATTGTGCACCTGAGGCCTGGACTCATAAGGAGGCTCGCATTGACCGATAATATGCTAAATAAGGCTCCCTTTCCAAATGCCAAGCATTAGCAATCAAAGCGCAGCCAAGTACAATCTCCATGCTTGGCATCAGACGCTTTAGCTTCAATTTCTTCAGCGCTCTGACTTTTAACCCTGAGGCCAGTGCTGATTAATGAAGTTGTTCCACGTGGCAGCAAACAGCTACAAACGGCCCTTCTACAGTCTTTCCCTTGAAAGCTATTTTAATAGGGTTGCCAAGGTCTTGAAGACAGGCAACTGCTCCCATTTCCTAGCTCCCAAGAGTGTGGATCCTGTTCTAGAAACAGCTCAGATGCAATACAGTCTTCCAACATGAGAGAGGTGATCAGAGCCCAGATAATCACCTCACTGCACCTCAAGGGATGCTCAGCCCTCGCTGTCAAAACTGCCTCTCAGTGACCCACATCACCAAGCAAGATTCTTGGAAGTCACAAGTCATTCAAAAATCCACTATCATATGCTAGAGCTTTGAAAATTGCCTGAGGCAAATTTGTCCCCCACTGCCACCCCCCTGTCCTGGTTTTCTAATCTGACACGAAAAAGAAAATTATATAGATCAAATATTCCAAACTCCTGGGCCAAATCTAGTGCACAGATAGCTGGGTCTGCTTAGGCCAGCCAAATTGTATGATGGTGTTGTTTGTTAAGAACACTCTTAGTGTGATGACCACCCCCCCCAAAAAAAAAAAAAGAACACTCTTAGCATTTACAAATCTGATCACTGTACATTTAAGTTCACCTTCTGACAGGGCATCTTCCCTGCTGGATGATGCACATATGAACAACCACAACTGCTAGCTGAAAGGGCACTCAGATCTACTTCTGAAGAGTGCACCAATGAAAAGCCTATGGAGTACTGCTCTGTGCTCAAAGACTTGGGGAATCGACTCTACCCGTTGTGATAGGTTTGTCGTCTGTGGCTCAGCTGCCTGCACACCCACCAGCTTCCTCCCCTTGAACACAACCAGCCTGGCTGCAGGATTTTACACTTGCAGTTTGATAACAGTACAGTCATAGCCAAGCCAACCTAGGTCCCATGGAGAGAGAGTGAGGGAGAGAAATGACCTGGAACTTCCCTCTCTGACTTTTTTCAACAAAGGTCAACACTTACTGGCTGGATGACTTCAAGAGTTGCATAACTTTTAAAAACCTCCTTTTCTCAGGGGTGAAATGAGCATGCCATGGTGTTTATGAGGATCAAATTGTATAATGTCTGCACAGCACCTGATAACTATTATTATGATTAGTTTATTCTGACACAAAGCTATATTCTATTTGGTAAAGATGGGCTGGAAGCCAGCTGGGCCCAGTGAGACAAGAAACATCCTATGACTATTAGTTCATTAAGCAACTTGTGTCATGCACAGTTGGAAAATGCATTTTTTTGATATTCTGTTCCTTCTTTACAATGATCTTGGGGGCTGCACTTGTCAGTGGTTATATTTAATACAGAGAGAGTATTTTTATAGACTATATTTAATAATTGAGAGAGTACTAGCCCCTATCTTATCCAAAGTACATCTTTATAAGATAGCACTTACTAAAATGTATTCTTCTAATTATATATGTCTAGGTCTGCTTTTCATCTGAGGCTGGGAGAGCATTGAAATAAGGGACAAAGCTGAGTCAGCATGTAGCCCAGCCATGCCCTCGTGGCCTAGTGGTGACAGGTTGAGCTAACACAAGAGCTGCAATTCAAAACCTCCATCTGCATCTTGTTAGAAAACAGGGTTCTCTACTGCTACAGAGGGTTAGACTCAGAAATCCACAGAGGCAGTTCTACCTTGTCGTCGGGCCCTCTTTAGTTGAAACTGAACTCAGTGGCATGGAGTGATATAGCCCAGACTGACAGCAGAGACCTCTATTGAGAAGAGTTCTGGCCAGCTCAGGAGAGCCAAGGAACCCCTCAATGGCAAGGAGCTCCAAGGACAGAGAATGTAGCCCTTCCCTTTCATACAACAGTTTCCTCCTCTTCACAGGAATGTTGCTGTTGTTCATTTCCTTATTCTTTTGATACCCATTATTCTTTTGCATTGAGAAGTTAGGAGACTGTGCCACCAAATAGGGACCCGAGGTTACTTGTGCTCTCACGGAAGGAAAAGTCCCGACTCCCCCCAGGCGCCAGAGGAAGGAAGTGCCTCTAGCTGCTCTCCATTCTTTGCAATACTCCATCTAACACCTACACTCAGGCCTATGAGCACCCCAGTTCTGGATTCACTCTCTTTCACAGCAACATTGGAATGCACACAGCAGCAAGTCCCAAAACACTTTGCAAAATCAGATTCCTTATGTACAATTTACGTACAAAAAGTCACCCATTTTAAGCATATGATGGGAAAAGATCTGGGGCAATTATATTCTGGCTTATAACTACACTATACTCTCACCACCATTTAGCTAGTCAATATCGACTCACATCACCTCTCCCACCCTCTGGGGAGGTTTCTGAGACTGTTACTATAAACGGAAGTAACAAGGCCAATCTTCCTCCCAAGGAGATTCTGGTGGTTTCGAACTGTTGACCATGTGGATTGAAGGTCAACTTGTAAGCCACTACACCACCAGGGCTCGCACTATAGTCAAGATATGAAATAGTTCACCTCTACCCCATAAGGTTTCCATCCTTCTGGTTCAGGCAACCCCTGATCTCCATGGTATCAATTTGCCTTTTCTAGAATGTCATATAAATGGGACTGGGTCTTACAGTCTTTTATGTCAGGCTTTTTTTTAGTTAGCATAATCCTTTTAAGATATACCCATGTGGTTTGGGTATGTAACATTAGACACTGCCTGGATATATTAACTTTGTTTAGATATTCACCTGTCAACATACACTTTTGGTCTCTGATAAATTAAGCATCTATAAATATTCATGTATAAATTTTTATGTGAAGTATGTCATTCTCTAGGAAAAATATCTATCTAGGAGTGGAATGGTTGGGTTACTATAATAGGTGTGTGTTTAACTTTATAAGCAGCCAATTTTATCCAAAGTACCTGTGTCATTTTCCTCACCTGCCAACAAGGAAGAGAGGTTCAAATGGCATCCATGTCCTCTCTGACACTTGCTTTCGCCAGTCTTTTTAAGTTAGTCAACTTAACGGTTTATAGCAATGTAGTGGGATCTACTTGAGGTTTTGCTTTTAATTTCCATTTTCACAAATAATGTGCAGAATCATTTTATGTCCTTATTTGCCACTCAAATCTCTTCTTTGGTGAAGCATATAAACAAATCCTTTGCTTATTCTGTTCAAAATTTGATTGTTTATACTGTTGGTATTGAGTTTTGAGTTCTTTATGTAGTCTGGGTACATCTTCTTTATACGATCTATAATGGGCAAATATTTCCTCCCTGTCAGAGGCTTGTACTAGGGGTCTTCAAGAAACGTGTAGAAAAGTCAAGTTAAAAGAATAATGGAATTTTTCTACAAACTTTTTGAAGCCCTCTTATGGTTTCATTTTCCTAGTTGTGTCACCATGAGTTGGAATTGACTTGATGGCAGTGAGTTCATTTTTTGGTTAGCAGTACTCTTCTGTATGTGGTACATACATACAATGGAATACTACACTTCCCTAAAAAGCAGTGATGGACACATGAAATACATCGTCATATGGGAAGAACTGGAGAAAAGCATGCTGGGCGAAGTAACCCAACCACAAAAGGTCAAGCACAACATGAGTCCACTGAAGCAAGCAAAAACAAAAAAAAAAATGCCATATGAGAAAAGCTACCAAATACATACATTCCTGGAGTGAAGTACAGGTACTACAGCAGGTGCCAAACCCAAACCAGAGGTACATATACATATAGCAGCCAACTAATAAGGGTGTTGGGGCGGGGAGAGAGACAGGGTAGTGGGGGAAACAGAGCACTAACCCACCGAGGGGAGAATGTTGTTTATAGCTCCACAGGTGAGAGAGAGAGAGACCAGACTTCAACCCAGCAGGCCAAGACGTGAATGCAACACACAGGCATGAAGCAGGGAATCAATAGTGAGGTCTATAGGGCTGGCCACCAACCCCAACTATGTGGACATCCCTCATGCTCCACCCCAGAGGAATGCATTTCAGAGGACAGCACTGAAGCTGCAGCTGCAGAAGTGGAACACATCTTATCGGGAGCAAACAAAGAGGGAAAGGGAGAGTGGGACACACCCCAGCCCAAAGAGCCCAGAGGACAATATTTCAGCTCAGAGTAGCCAATGCAGAGAGAGGATCACAGGACCCACCCCATCAGGAGACATGATGACATCCCTCATTAACACATAGTCTAAGGGGGACAGCACTGGGGACATGGAGTGGGAGATGTGCCCGACCTGACCCCATGGCACATTGGTGAACACTAAGGATATACAGTGGAGAAGCAAGGGTAGCAAAGCAGTGAACTCCCCAAGGAATGCTAAAAGTGGACTTGGGGGCCAGGATGTGACACTCTGGAAAACACTCATAAAGGTCAACAGACAGCCCTGGAATTGTTCGAGGGCTTTTCAATTGTTGCTGTTGGTTTTTGTCCTATTGTATTAGCTGCTTTGATTTATTTTTTGTCTTCTTTTCTGTTCTGTTTTGTTCTGCTTTGTTTATGCACATATTATTGTCTATCTATTTCTATCTGGGCAAGATCGATAGGGATAAACAATTCGGAGGAGAGAACAATGGGACTGGTGGTTCTTGTGGGACATGGGAGAAGGGGCGATGGTGGAAAAAGAAGGGGGGTAGAAAACTCAGGGATAAGGGAAAAATAAGGGATCTAAAATTGATGGCAAGGGCATAGGATACCTGGGAGGTTCGGGGAGTTCAATCAAGGGGAATGTAGCCGAGAGGAATTTCCAAAAGCTGATTGAACGCTGAACATGATAGTGGCATGGGAAGAAAGTAAAAAGAAATAGAGCAAAGGACTGGGGGAAAAGGACATTTATAAAAGTCAAAATATAGGCATGTATATATGTACATTCATTTACATACAATGACAGGGGAATAGATCTATGTACATATATGTATTTATAAAATATTATGGCAGCAGATGGACATTGGACCTCTACTTAAATACTCCCTCGATGCAAGAACAATTTGTTTTACTTACACAGCACTTTGGGATGTTCACTTTCCCTGATACAATAACTGAAGACAAAGCAGGTGCATAATCAAATGTGATGAAGAAAGCTGATGGTTCCCAGCTATCAAAATATATAGCTAGTGGGATCTTAAAGTCTTGAAGTGGCCATCTGATAAGCTGATAAGCAACAAAGTCCACTGGAAGAAGCATACTTGTGTGATCATGAGGTATAGATGGAATCAGGTATCAGGCATCAAAGATCTA
The DNA here is from genome assembly GCA_004026705.1 of Nesogale talazaci. Taxonomy (NCBI): domain Eukaryota; kingdom Metazoa; phylum Chordata; class Mammalia; order Afrosoricida; family Tenrecidae; genus Nesogale; species Nesogale talazaci. Next base: position 6,401 of record PVJH01018999.1, read on the forward strand.
AAACAAAACAAAACAAACAAACAAACAAAAATCATATCAATGGGAATGAGGGGAATGGCAGAATGGAGACCCAAAACCATCAGTATTCAATTGGGCAACCTCTGTCAAAAGGGCCACAAGGAAGAGAAGAGGCAGTCAGGGTGCAGTATAACACTGATGCTAGTTCTTTAATTCCCCCCCTCCCTCTGCCTCTAACTACCATGACCCCAATTCTATCTTACAAATCTGGCTGGACCAGGACATGTATATGGTACAGATAGGAGCTGGCAACACAAGGAAGCCAGAACAGATAAATGTCTCAGGATCAATATGGGAAGCAGTAATATTAGAAGTGTAAGTGGGTAGAGTGAATAAGGGGGAAACCTATCACAATGAGGTGTGTGAAATGAGACATCAGCCAGGGTAAGACATGAAATATATATATATATATGTGTGTGTGTGTGTGTGTGTGTGTGTGTGTGTGTGTGTAATCAAGAACATGGGGGAGGGAGATTGGGGGAGGGAGGGAGCAAATGAGGAGCTAGTGACAGGGGCTCAAGCAGAAAGAAAACATTTTGAAAAAGATAACATACACAGATGTGTTTGACACAATGTGTGTGTATATATATGAACTGTGATAAGAGCTCTGAGAAACCTCAATTTAAAAAAAAATTTAAGATTAGGATTAAGGTGCAGGTGTTCACAAAACTGCATAGAAGATTTTTGCTTTATTCACGCATAATAATTAAACAGGACAGTAGTGAAGTTTTTGGTGTGCATCACTTAGTTTTACCTTGTTAAGCATAAACATGATTTCATCATTGTCTTTGTTTAACTATTATGTATGATTAAAGAGGTGTTTCCAGCGGGGGGAAAAAGGGAAGGAAAGAATAAACAAGGCTTTTCACAGAGGAAAATCTTTAATTTTCACAATATGTAATTTATCAGTATTTTTCTTTTGCAGTTTTTGCTTTTTGCTTTATCTGAAAAATATCTTTGCCTAAGCCAAGATCAGAAAGATCGCCTTATGTCTATTTCCAGAACTTATATAGATTTATCTTTTTAATTAAGGTACCATTCATCTGGGGTTAATTTTTTTATATATTAAATGAAATAAGGATCAAGGTTAATTTGTTCCACATGAATATTTGACCAGTTTATAACCATTTGTTAAAAAACTTAGTCTGTCTCTATTTGGTCATTATAGCACTTTTTAATGTGATTGTTCTATATTATTTTTCAAGTAATACTGATCAAATATATTCACACACCAACTTTTAAGTTCACTGTTTAGCACTCTTATTTGTATGGCTTTAAAAGTCATAACACAAGATCTTTACATTAAGGATTGGGGGGTTCTATTCAAAACAAAGTCTGATAAATTATATACATGCTTTTCTCTGCACTTTATTATAAATATATTAATTTCTTAAATGATGTTCATTTTTTTTTCACCTGGTAAAATACTAGTGCAAACTTTTTATCAAAATAAGGTTCACCACAGATGTAAATAAATTTTTCCAATTGAAATGGCACTTCAGCTGCCATTGAATTAAATTTCTCAAGTTAACGTCAGTGAAAAAGAATAGGTGATTCACATTTATAAGCAAAAATATAAAAACCTACAGCATCATCTACATCACTCCTTACCATGTAGACTTTGAAGGAACCAGAGATTCTTTAGATAAACAAAGTTGGCTTTGAAAAGGCACATAGGTGGGGTTTTGTTTGTTTGTTTTTACATTCTAGAAATGCCGCCCCCTTCTCTCCCCCACAATCTGCTCCCATTGCAGAGATGGCATCTGCGACTATTGGGTCGACAAGAACATTCCTCAAATTAAGGGACCCAGAAGCCAATCCGGAACTGCATGGTCACAATGCACTTTTCCTCATGCTGCCTGTGTTTCCTATGTATTCCATTTTCTAGCATTCATTAGAAAACATACACCTGTATTCTATTGATTTACATTTGATTTTAAAATAGGGAAGGAAATTGAGGAAGAACATGACCAAGGAAGAAAAGGGAAAACCCACACCACAATGAAAATGGATACATTCATACCCAACAATATAATAATAATATAACTCATCTAAGCTTCCAGAAATAAACTTCTCAAAGTTTCCCACTCACATATGGGAAATTTCTCTCCACTGTAGCATTAGTAAGGGGAAACCAATGTGGCTCAATAGAAACAGCACAAGAAATGGTTCACTTTGGTCCACTTGTCTGTCAAGAAAGACATTGCCCATAATCAGTTGAAAATACCAACACGTAAATTAAAATAGAATCATTTGTTATGTCCTTCTAAAACTGGCAGAGTTGGTCTGTCCTCATCCCCTACCTTTTCAGCTTCAGAATTTTCTGTTGGTTTGGTTTATGACCCCTCAGCATCTTGGGGTCTTCCCTGGCGTCCTCAGCAGTATCTGCTTGGCGAGGATTTCTCCCTTCTTCGTTCATGATTTCATGATCCAAGCCTGCTTCTAATAGCTCAGTTTGTACTTCCATTGGCATCTGCTTTACTCACTCAGCACGCAGCTCCTCAACATGAATTTCTGAACCTTCTTCAGTTTGAATTCGTCACACTTCTAGACAACTCACCTGGACTTGCTCTGGAAGCTCGCTGATATGCAAATCGTGCGTTTGGCTGTCCTGGAGCAGATCTGGATGGATCTGAGCCCACTAGGACCTAAAGCAATGACAGCACACGTACCTTCCCAATTTGTTCCATAATTGTCATTGATGCTAAAGGTTCATCTTGCAAGTGTGTTTCTACTGAAAGGATTTCTTTGCATATTAGACATTCTGATATATTATGAACATTATTGAAATGTCTCCTTAATCCATTTCCTTGCATAAACCACAAATCATATAGAGTACAATGGTTGGGTTTATCTCCAGTATGAATTACTAAGTGATCTTTAAACTGGTCCCAGCTTTCCAGCTGTTGAACACAGTTACAGACCTGCGTGTTTTTGAAGATGCTCTTTAAGGAGCTCAAAGTGGTTAAATTGTTTCTCACAATACTGACAAATATGAATTTCCTCCTCCATTCTTTGCTTCTTACTGGCACCACCTTCTTCCAGGTGGTAGCAATTGAGGTGCTGTTTCCATGCACTCTCGCCTATTTCACACTTGAGACTCTCTGTAGAGGGTGAGTTCATATGCTATCTTCCACCTGTTTAATTGTGGAGTCAGATGCGCATCCACCTTCTTTAAGACGCCCTTTTCTATTGCCCTGACCATACTTGCTGGTCCTATCTGCCAACAGAGGTGAAACAGACTCATCGGAGGAACCTGTGCTTTGAATGTACTTTATAGATTCCTTGGCTGGAGCCACTTCCTCCAATGTTTCACTGCCTTGAGCTTCCACTTCAATTGTGTCCTCGGCAATCTCCACCTCAATTCCAACAGCTTCTGATTCTGCAGAGGGCAGTGATTCAGTGATAACGTTGGATGTTTCTGCAATCTTCCTCTTTTTTGCCTCACTTTTCCCTGTGCTGTTGTCCTCAGGTGGAGCTGCATTTTCTTTGTTCCTGACTTCCAGGGCTTTGATGGCTTCTAGCATCTGTAGAAACTCAGCTGCTTTTCAGACATCATTGGCTTCTTTCCCCCCCTGGGATCATTAACTTTGTTGTACATGTGAACTCAATTAAGTGATGAAAGGCCATTTTACTGACACCTTCTATTTCCACCAAAGGTTCCAGAGTCAATTCCTGGAAGAATTTGTAGAAGAATTGACTGCAAGCAGCCAAAACAGCCTTGTGGGCCTTAAAACAACGCCCGTCGCCTATCAGGGTGATGTCAGTAAACCGGTCCTGCTCTCGCTGTTCATTCAATCGGTCCAGGATGTTTTTGTGATCCTCAGGGAATTTCTGAAGGAATTCCATCATCCCTTTAGCCTCCATGGCCAGCAGGTTTCTCTAACTGGAGTGAGGAAACGCAAGCTGGAGCAAGGTGGGTGCAGAACCGGAGGCTCAGGGTGCCAGGATGTGCAATTCGGCAAGCTGGAGGCCCCCTCAGCAGCCCTCTAACAGCCCACCAAGCCCTCCTGCCTGGTCCGGGTTCCCACTGCCCCAACCAGGCCGACCTGTTACAGCACTTTTGTTGAAAATTGATTAGCTTCCGAATTCTTCCCCATGCTTCGCCATTTCTATTCTTGTGAGTTATATGTATATCTGTATGCTAATTCACATTACTTTGATTGCTGTAAATTTATAAAAAAAATCTTAGAAATCAGGTATTATATGCTTTCTATTTTTATTCTTCTTTTAAAAATGTTTTTCGGGCTGGCGTAGTGGTTGTGGCGTAGTGGTTGTGCGCGGGACTGCGGCCCACGCGGACGGAGGTTCAATTCCAGCAGTGGGGCTGGGCCTCCTACTCCCACCACCAGAGAGCAGTGATGTCCAAAACAGAACAAAACAAAACAAAAAATGTTTTTGGTCACTTTGAGTTCTCTGTCCATTTTAAAATTTTTATAAAAGTGCTGCTAGAATTTTTATTGCCATGCCATTGAACCTATGGATCAATTTTGAGAGAATTGACATCTTATCAATATCGCTTCTTGAAATCCATAAACACAGTACAATAAATCAGTTTCTTAAGACTTATCAAATTGTTCCTGGCAATGTATAGTCAGTATATAGAAACATATTTATGATGTATAAATTTTGTGTGTATTTGTAGATCTTTCAATAAATATTTTAACATATATAACATTATTATGGATAGCATTTTAATTTTTATTATTGCTGGTACCTGATAGCTGATCCACTCAACACTTCGTGATAACCCAGGCTGCTGTGCTTCTTCCATGTATGCTTTGTTGCTTCTCAGCTAGAGGCCCACTTGTCTATCTTCAAGTCTTTAAAGCCCCAGACTGTATATCCTTTGATACCCAGGCACTATCGGCTTTCTTCACCACTTTTGCTATGCACCCACTTTGTCTGCAGCAATTGTGTTGGGAAGGCGAACACCTCAGACTGCCGAATGCCGAAGTCAGACACTGGGGGGCATGCAACAGAGCAGCAAGGGGAGCAGAGCAATGAAGTCCCCAGGGAATAACAGAAATAGAATAAAAAATGCATCCAGGGCAAGGAGTCCTATCAGTCTCTACGGGAAAACACTCATAAAGGACAACAAATAGACCTTGAACTAATTAGAGGGTCTGTTGTTATTGTTTTATTGTCTATTGTCTTGTCAGTATATATTATTATCATTGCATATATATCTGGAAGGGATAGGAGGGAAAAACAAGCTGGAAAAGAGAACAATGGGATGACAGTGCTGGGGGACATGGGAGAGGGGGAGATGGGATAGAAGGAATGGGTGCTAACAAACCCAGAGACACGGGAACAACAAGTGGCCAATTAATGGTGAGGAGAGTGTAGGAGGTCTGCCAGAGCTGGATCAAGGACAGTTGTTTCTGAGAGGAATTCCTAAAACCCAAATGAAGGCTGAACATGATAGTGGGACAAGAGGGAAGTAAAAGGAAATAGAGAAAATACTAGGAGGCAAAGGGCACCTATAGAGATCTATGTACATATATTTATTTATAGGTTTAGTATTAAAGAAACACATGGACAGTGGGTCCCTACTCAAGTACTCCCCCCAAATTTAACACTTAATCACTTGATCTCCCATTTGATTCATTTTAAAGGCACTCTGCTTTTTAATATTTTCTACTTTCCTTTGGATTGAGGTTTTATATTTTTTTACTTTGTTCTTTTTGTTTTCCTGTTTTTTCTTTCTTGTGTGTGGGTGTGTTTCTGTAGATGAAATCCAAGATAGGTAAATCTATAGAGACGGTAACTGGATTTATGGTTTCTTGGGGACATGGCTGAGGAGGTAAGGGGAAATTGAGGATCTCACAAAAATGAATATGAAAAAGATGAGAATTTTATAAAATTGATTGTGGTAATGATTGTACAACTCTGTGATATGAACAATTGGATTATGTGAGATGTGGATTATGGACCAGCAAAACTATTTAAATATATACATACACTTTTATGTGTATTGGCTTTGTGTACTGCAGGTGTTAGTTATTAGTTCTAATAGCTGTTTTAGAAATTTGTTAATGTTTTCTATAGAAATAATTATGTACTCCCTCAATAAATATTTTTACTTCTTTTTTGTATTTCATATGTTTTTATTTCCTTTTCCTGCCTTATTGCACGTGCTAAGATCTCCAGTGCAAGAAGTGATAAAAATAGACATGTTTGCCTTGTTTTCTGAGCATATAATGAAGATGATTGTACCTATAGCTCTTGCATAAATTCCCATACAAGTTGAAGAAATTCCACTTTATATCTAGTTCTCTGAGAGTTTTTTTTATCATAAAGTAGTGTTGGATTCTTTTAAAGGATTTTCTAAGTCTGTTGGGGTGAACATGATGGTCCTTTCCAGTAAACATTGAACTGCTAACCACAATGTTGTCTGTTTAAATTCACCAGCTACTCCATAAGAGAAAGTATGAAAAAATTATCTGCTCCTGTCAGACAGTCTCATAAACCATAGATAGGATCCTTGTGGATCAGAATGGAGTCTGGCAGTAGGTTTGGGTGTGGTGAATTATATTGATAGAACTTCAAATAACAAAGCATTTTGCTTTCCTTGAATAAAGACCAATTGGCTGCAATATATGATCTTTATATTGTGCAGTTTGGTTTACTATTTAGTTAAAAAAAATTGCTGCAACTTTATTCATGGGATTTTGTTCTCAAGTTTTCTTATCTTGGAAGTCTTTTTATTTGGTTTTGGTATTAAGTTATTAATGTTGACCTCTTAACATCAGAAACAATTCTTTTCTCTTGTATTTTCTGAAAATTTTGTAGAGAGTTTCTATTATATCTTCTCTAAAATATTTCATAAATTTCACCATTGAAGTAATTTGTGGCTTAAGCTTTGCTGATGGGGCAGTTTTAACTACACATTCAATTTCTTTAACAGATATAGGATTATTTCTGTCATCTCTTTACTTTTGAGGAAGCGCGATAGTTTTTTCTTCCATTGATTTATGTATTTTATTTTGTCATACTGTGGTGATTTGTGTGTTGTTGCGATACTGGAGGGCATGTAGCGGGCAGTGCAGATACCAGCAGAATCACCCAAAGCAGAAAGGTTTCAGGCAAGCTTCCAGATGAATTGCAGACTACAAAGAGGGAAGTAGCTGTCCCTTTTAGAGGAATTAGCCAGGGAAAACCTAAGAGATAGCATCAAAACATTGTGACGCTTAAAAGCTCATGTATAGCTGCCAAAGATCGTCAGAAATGACCCTAAAAGATATGTCAAGTCAGGAGACATTCAAAATGTCTGAAGAAGAGCTGCATTCTCAACATAGACTCCATAATGTGGATGGAAGAAAGCCTTTGGGCCCTTCATTTGTTGATGGGGCACAACTAAAAATGAGAAGAAAAAGCTTCAAACATCAATTAATAATAGGAACTTGTAGTCTACAAAGTATGACTCTAGGAGAATTAGACGTTGTCAAAGTTGAAACGGAATGCATAAAGATAAGTATCTTAGGGATTATGAAGAAGAATATGCAAAGTATTAAGCAATATTGTTTATATCACATGTAAGTGCAATTTAGCTAAAGCTCATCCAACAATGACTGTTGCAATAAAAAGGAAGCTGCCCAGGGTGCAGGCTGGATTCAAAAAAGAACAGGAAACAAGGCGTATCATTGTTTATGTCAAATCCATCTTGGTTGAAAGCAGTAAACGTTTACTTGTGTTTTATTAGCAATGCAGAGGCATTCAATGATGTGGACTATAACAAATTAAGAATAGCCTTGAGAAGAATGGGAATTCCAGAACTCTTCATTGTGCTCATTAGAAACCTGTACATGGATCAAGAGGCAGTGTGAGCAAAATAAGGAAATACTGAAAGCTTTAAAGTCAGGAAAGGTGGTCATCAGGGTTGTCTCCTTTCACCACATCTACTCAATCTATATCAGCGAAACTAGATAATATTAAGAACAAATGTGGCATAACGATTAGAGAAAGTCCTGTTAACAACCTTTGACATGCAAATGACCCAATTGTGCTTGCTAAAAGTGAGGAGGACTGGAAGCACTTGCTGATAGGAATCAAAGATTGCAGCCTTCTGTCTGAATGACAGTTCATTGTAAAGAAAACCCAAATCGTCACAAAAGGTAACATTACAATAAAGGGAGAGAAGATTGAAGTTGTCAGGAATTTTATCTTGCTAGGATCCACAATCAGTCCTGATGGAAGCAACAGTCAAGAAAGCTAACAACTCATTACATTGGATCACTCTGCTGCACAATACCTCGCTAGAGTGTTGAAAGGCAAAGATATTCCTTTTAGGACCACGATGCACTTGATCCAAACCATGTCATTTCAATTGTCTCATGGACTCGCTGTTGAATAAGGAAGACTGAAGAAGAATTGATTCATCCGAATTATGATGCTGACAAAGAATACTGAAAGGACCATGGGCTACCCAAAGAACAAATCTGTCTTGTTGTTAGAAGCAAGTATGGTGAGACTTCATCTCACATACTTTGGACATATTATGGGAGGAGACCAGTCCCCAAGAAGGTTCACATGCTTGTAGGGACAGTGAAACAGAGGAAGACCCTTGAACAGATGGACTGGCTTTGAGCAAATGTTTTGCTCTGTGGTATATGGTCCCTACTAGCTGGAACCCACTTGGCAAGCACCTAGATCTAGAAAAATATAACATTGAGTAGAAAGATTAAATAATATAATAAAATGTATAGTATAGGGTTACTTGATAAATTACAGTGCACATAATATAATATGGTTTTAAGTATATATTTTCATTGCAAAGCACCAGTCTTACACGCTGGCAGAAGAGGAGACAAACCGTTTTATCGAAAGGCCAGAGATTCTAGAATTGAGACACACCCTAGCACATGGGCAGGTGCTAGAGCACTACTAATTAAAAGTGGAAAGTGAGGTTTCTAATTCAGGAAATAAAGGGCTACATGATCACAGGTGTGAAGGGGTACCTAGCAACATGTTATGAGGAGGTTGTTAAATTACAATTCTTTTTAGCATTATCCTATTTTTTAACTACTATTAGGAAAAATGTTAACCAAACCATTCTTGCCTCAGGCTGTGCAATCTCTCCCCAAGAAAGCTCATTTAACAAATAATTCCTTCCACAAGCTAAAACCTTTCTCCTTCATGGTGACAAACAGTTAAACTTTTACATGAAACTGAATTGCATCTTCGAAGAAGCAGAAGTCAGACCTTTTAGACCAAAACTGCAATTTGTTTCAAAATAGAGTCTAATTTATGTCTGGGGCAGCAATTTTGACATGCAAAGTTTAGGGGTTTCACTTATATATATTTGTCTGAATAAAACTGGAGAAGGTGGATTGCAAGAGTGCACATACAATATTCAAGAATGGGATCTTGTTCAATGAGGAAACTAGAGTGGCCTTGTGGAATAATGGTTGAAAATGTAACTAAAACCTCCAGGAGAGGCCTTGTGCCAAACAAGGACTGATCATTTGCCTTGTGCTGAAGCATATGATAAACTAGTTCTGGGTACCTGAGTCATAGAGCTCCCTGTAATACAAAATGTTAATATGTGCTTGATTATTACTGGAAACTTGAAGATTTGAGTCCACTAGTTGCACCTTCAAAGACCTGGTGCTCCGCTTGTGAAAAATACACCACTGAAAACCATAAAGAATCAACCTCTTATGAATTGAATTCAGCACAATAGGAACTGGGGTTTGGGTCTGTTTTGTTTTGGGAGTGATACAGGGAAAAAAGTTAAAGAGAGTTTTAAATTGAAAAGGTAAATTTAGTCCCTGAGATGGACTATTAGGGAGGATATTGGGAAATCCCAGGATCACCTGTAGCCCTTCCACAGACTCGACCAAAGCAGGCATGCTTTTGACTAGCTTCAAAGGTACAAGCTGGGAGACTGCATGCTCTGAGAGCTTCGACATGCCTTCTGGCCTTATGATATGGCCCAGTTCCATCTCTTCAGATGTACTATTTTACTCATGGTGATAATTAAATCCTAACATCAAGAACAATGAATCTTTCATATATCCTATAAAGACATAAAAATTCTATCTCATCCCCAACTCCTCCTGTTTTGATTCCCTCACAGACCTCAAGGAAGGCCCCGTCCACTCAGAGCAAGTTATCCTGAGTCCCTCCATTCTTCCAGGGGATCAACAAGTTGCAGTGTGTCCTCTCTTAGTCTGCTGAGGCACTAGCCGTACCTTTACAAATCCCTGAGAAGACAAAAAGAGAAGAAAGCATGCTGCTTTACAAATTAATTTTACACAAAGAGATGCTGCCCCAGTTTGGATGGGGGACTATCTCTCTCTCTCTCTCTCTCACACACACACACACACACACACACACACACAAACATACATTGTTTTGGTGTCTCATCAAAAGGAAAGCAATCTGAAGTCTGTGGCTGACTAGATTGCTAAGAAAACATGAAAGAGATGGGGAATATTTTGGTACCTATCTATTTGTCTGTCTTGCCGTCTGTCCATCCATCTAACTAGTTATATCCGGCTACTCATATGTATATGTAAAGCAAGGCTATAGAAATATCATAAGACAGATGACTTTCCTTTGCCAAGATGATATATATGTGATATATATATGATATATATACATAAACATAGAGTTTATTTGTTTATTTATTTAAATACATCTTTCATAGTAAAATTTTGTCATTCACTTTAAGTATTCAGTTGCTTGGCAAATGTCATTGTATAATCAAGTAATAGCTTGCCTTGAGCACATAGTACATTTATGAATGCAACATTTGGACCAACATTTTAATGAGAATTTCTTGTACTATATTTGTGAGACAAATGGTTAATGTAAAAAGGAACTGGCAGCTGTGCTCTGAATTCCATTGCGATGCCAAGCCCATTCCAGCTGTGCCCCCAGGTATACATTGTGGCTGCATCGTATCTGCTTTCCCCTCCCTTCCATGAATATATTTATTGCTTGTCCTGGAGAGGAGAAGATCATCATCCCTCCACATCCCCAGCATTTTTCATCACCTCTTGGTGTAGCAGACACAAAGTCACTGTCATTTAATCAATCCTGATTCAAACATAGACAGCATAGAACTGCTTCTTTGGGTTTCCAAGGCTGAAAAATCCTCATCTTTTTCCCAACGTGCCCCTAGTGGACACAAATTGTTGTGTACAACCCTCTACAGCACCAGGACTTCTGAATTGACACAAGGTCTCTGGGTACAATGGATTCACTGTTACTGTGTTATTCCAGGTCGACTAGAGAAAGAAATTCGTAAACATACGTATGTATCTGAGGGAGAGGCTTATATACAAGAGAAATGGAACATTGAGAAAGCTTCCCAACCCAGTCCAGTCCAAGTCCATAAGTCTGATATTAGCCCACATGTCTGATACCAACCCATAAGCCCTCTTCAGACTCAAGAAACACATGCAAAGACACCAGGACAATCATAGGCTAGTGGTTGTAGAGTCTTATGTATTAAGTGGTGGTCGAAGCAGCTCAGTGCTGGCAGGGGTCTCCCCATGGCCTCCCAATTATCTCGGCATTGGCAGGAGTCTCTATATGGCTTCTCCAGCCCCAGAGGTCTGGTTCCATCAGGGTAAGTCCATGTGACTTCTCCTTTGGCTCCTCCTGAACTCAGGATCTATGAGCATGCTGCCATCTTGTCTTGCCAGTAGAACCTCTCCTAAGGACTGAGTTGGTGGTCTCTCAACTCCATGGGGGGGAAATATCGTGAGATTTCCCAGAATTCTCAGAGAAAACCATGCCCACACAGAGGTCTCATTGACTATCTCCAGATTGACAGGCTAGACTCCACCCCTACACTCAATCAAATTGGCACCAGAGTGCATGACTGCCACAGTTACCAACCTGAACATGGACCACAAATGACCAAGCACTGTCTGCATAATCCCTTCCTCTTCATCAGAGCAAGTGGTGCAATTAGAAAAAAACTTAGAATTTTTGATATTTTATGAAAATAAGAGATCTCTTTGGGTAAAATGGTAAGTGGGTAGCCCTCTAGAACTGCTGCAACCATCTCAAACTCTTAAAACCATCACAAAAGGGAGCTCAGCCTAGTAATAGAGCTGTCTTACAGGATGTCAGAACAGAGAGGATACAAAACAAACAAAGCCAAAACTTTGGTCAGACAGAGCCTGAAGGCTTATTTTCTTTTTTAATCTTTGAATTTTAATCATGTGAGTCTCTATTAGTTTTAACTATCTGGTTGTGTGTATGTGTGTGTCTTGTGGAGGGGGTATTGTTGTTGTTTTCTTTCTGCTATCAATTAAAGTTTTATCATACTATCCCCAATATGTTAAAAGTGAGATGGAGTCCCTTTATATCTTGGCGTTCATTCGATCTGTTTTTCAGGAATATCACCTTGCCTGTGAGTTTTCTTTGCTCATATAACATCATTCAGAGAACACAGAGCCACTTTTCCTTTCTAAACCTACCTTCCTCCACTTCCAGTGTATCTCCCACATGCAATCTAAGGACCCTAGTCTGAGCACCATTTGGACATGGCAACACTGAGACACCCTCTAATAGAGAGGGCTGAAGGAGGGTTCTGGGAACTGCAGCTCCTAATGAAACCACAAGCCCAAGAGCATTGGAGGAATCAACAGTATAGTCTTCTCAGTAATAATAATACAAATGGAGCCCAGTGGATGGGTCTGTCTGTGAGGAACTGTGGGAAGACCACTCACTACTGACCACAGTAGCCACCAGGCTCCTGTATTTCATATTCTGCTGCCACCATATCCTATATCTATTTGAGCTTCCCCAAAGCGCCCACTTACCTCCCAAAGACCAGAGTCTCATCATGATCACTCTTTTTCCACCATGACTTTTCTGTCCTTCATAAGTGCCAAGAATTCCCATTGCTGACAAGAGAGGCTTCCTCCGCCACTCTGCCACCTTCCATTCCAGTATACTCAGGGCTTCCTCCCCCATCACTCTGCCTCTCTACATTTTCCCGTCTTTCATGGTCTTGCCCCTGTGCTACAAAGGTTTAGAAGAAAGGGTGTAATCTTTGATGCCAGTCTAACTTGAGTTTAAATTCCTCTAAAACTCACAGTCATCAAGTCCAATCTGATGCATAGTAATCCTATAAGACAGCATGGAACTGCCTCTGTGGGAGTAAAGAATGTAACTCTTACAGGAGTGAAATGTTTTACTCTTCTACCTCAAAACAGCTGGTGGTTTTGAACTGCTGGTCTTGTAGGCTAGCAGTCCAAAACACAACCCACAAGGAGACGAGGCTGAATTTATCTAGAAATAAGTTCCAAAAATTCAAGACTTAGTTCTTCCACAATCTTCTATCCCTACCTCCTCTCCCTTCTGCATAGGGGACATGGAATGAAAACTACCTACAGGTACACCTATTGTGGTACCATGAGCCATCACACTAAACGCCATGTCAAATTCCATGTAAGGCAAATTAAGAACAAAGATAAATCTAAGGAAAAGTACCCAAAATATAGGAAGAAAGGAAGTCTAATACCAAGAAAATAGCTCCCCTTGTTAGACCACCCTCAGGCCTTTTCCAGGTGAAGTAATTTCCAAGCACATGGAACATATGAGACGGGGGAGGTGGGACAAAAGAGAAAATCGAGTTGGTATATTGAGTCTTGTAGTTCTGGATCAGATATGACCATGGGACTCTTGTGCTTCCTATTTTCTCCTTAGCTATCTAAGGTTAGTCCCTTTGAAGACCTCAGGTCTCTTAACACAAAATTCTTTCAAAAGGTAATATGTCATGCTAATTTGACTTACAAAAATCTTCTAGAGGAGTGTGATGCTGTATAAGATGAAGAAATCCCACCCCTGGAGCTGATGGAACTATCGGTGATTCTTCCAGTCAAGGCCCTAAGGTAAACAGTTGATAGTTCTACCCCAGTTCCCAGAAATGCACCAAGAGTTTCTCTTCAGTTAACATGTCCAACCACTTCATTTATCTGACAATGATCACTTCCATTCGCTAGAATGGGAGTTCCCTCAGGAAGCCCTTGATATTAGCTTGGTAGTTAAAGAATTCAACTACAAACTGAAAATTCAGCTTTTTTTAGGGGCCTGAGTTGTATAGTCTCCATGAAGATGGCTCCATGATAAGACACAATGCCCCTTACTGACCCATAGCGCTATGCAGTACAACACTGGAGGCACAGTGTGAGAATTATGCCCAACCTCATCCCACCATGCCTGAGTGGAACACTAAGGGTATGCAACAGAGCAGCAAGCAAAGCAATTGGATCCTGAGGAATTTTGAACATAAACTTTGGGGCCAGGGTGTGGCATCCCATCAGACACAATCAGAAAACACTCCTAAAGGGCAACAAAGAGACTTTGAACTATTTATAGGCTTTCCATTTTTTGGTCCATGTCCTTTTTTGTTTGTTTGTTTGTTTCTTTTGTTGATTCGTTTTGCTCTGTGCTGTTTTTGTTAATTTTTTTCTCTGCATGCTGTTCTAAAAGAACAGAGACGCTGAGAAATGAGAAGCACACGGAATGAGAAGACAGAAGGCTGCAGCTCCCTCCAGCATGCAGCAAAGAATTGAGCTGTGCCCTTTCTTTATTAATACTAAAATTTGGGAATACATGATAGTTGCATTTACTCAGAATATTTTAATTTGATAAGTAACATTCTTGGAACAATGTTATCTAAAAGACCAGGTGCAGTAAAAGTAATCTACAAAGCAAAGAACAGAGACCAAAACAGAATGTCCAGCCTAGATGTTCTTTATCAAAGACATGCCCTTGATTGTCTGTCAGTATGCACCTGTGTGCAGATTCAAGATCATATTGACCTTGAATATGTATTCTTGAAGTTTTGACTTGTATCCAAGTTCTTATCATGCTACAGTATGTTTATCTAGACAGGATAGGCGGGATAAACAAAATAAACAAACGAACAAAAATATTTATTAAATACTTTTCTGTTCCTCCCTCTTCATCCAATTCTTGCAAAGCACCTAAGCATAGATTACGAATTTGTTTAATAATATCATCCCCAATGATGGCCTGCTGAACAGTAACAGCAAAAGGACCAGTGCCAGTCATTTGTTCAAAAGTTGGTGATATACTGAACCCTAACCGACTCTTCTCTTCTTTATGGGCCTTCTGTAAGGGGATGTCTGACTGTTTACAGAGAGGCTTTGGATCTCTGCTCTGCAATCCCCCTGATTCACACTGATAATGATGTTTTCTTCTGAGTCTTTGAAGTTTGATACCTGGTCCTCTCAACACCTTTGGGAGGAGAAAACAACAGGATCGACAGGGAAAGGAAGTGGATGTTAATAACATCAGGGATAACAAGTGATCTAAAATTCATGGCAAGGAAGGTACATGGTTCCTGGTAGGGCTTGATAAAGGGCAATATAATGGAGAAGAATTACTGAAACTCCAATGAAATGTGGCCATGATGGTGAGGCAAGAAGAAAGTAGAAGGAAATAGAGGAAAGCACTTGGAGTCAAAGAACATTTGTAGAGGTCTAAGTACAGACAGGTACATATGTACATATATTTTTATACTATGATAGGGAAATAGATCTATGGACATATATTTATATGTTAAGTATCAAGGTACCAGATGGACATTGGGCCTGTGTAAAGTACTCCCTCAATGCAAGAACACTAATAATCTGACATTCCATGATGCTCACTTTCCCGACAAGATCACTGAAGACAAAGCAGGTATATAAGCAAATGTGGTGAAGAAAGCTTATGGTGTCCAGCTATCAAAAAGAGTGGCCATCCAGATGAGAAGTAACAAAGTCCACATGGAAGAAGCACACCAGTCTCTGTGATCTTGAAATGTTGATGGGATCAGGTATCAGGTCTCAAAAGACCCAGAAGAAAACATTATTATCAATGTGAATGAGGGGGAATGCAGAGCAGAGGTTCAAAGTCTATCTGTAAACAATTAGACATCCTCTTACAGAAGGGTCACAAAGAGAAGAAGAGCCAGTTAAGGTTCAGTATATCACTGATGAAACACAACTTTCCTCTATTTCTTTAGTGCTTCCTCCACCTTTCCTCCCACAATCATGACCCAAATTTGACTTTACATATTTAGCTAAACCAGAGCATGTACACACGTATAGATAAGAGCTGGAAACACAGAAAATCCAGAGGGCTAAAACCCTCAGGACCCATAGAGTATAGATACCAAGAGGGTAAAGAGAAAGTGGGCGGTGAAATGGGGAACAGTGATCTACATATAACCCCATCCCAGGAGGACTGGCAACAGAAAAGTGGGTGAAGGGAAATACTGATCAGTGTAAGACATGAACAAATAATAATTTATAAAATATCAAGGGTACAAGAGGAAGTGAGGGACGGATACCAAGGACTCAAGTAGGAAGAAACTGTTCTGAAAATGATGATGGCAGCCTATGTACAAATGTTCTTGACCCAATGGATGTCTAGAATCTGATAAGAGCTGTATAAACCCACAACAAAATAATTTAAAATGAAAAACGATCACGTACTTGGAAACCCTGGGGGGAAATTCTACTTTGTTCTATAGGCTTGCAGGGAACCAGAATCCACTCGAAGGCAGCTGACCTGACGGGGAGCTGGTGTGGGGATTGACTTGCTGGTACATACTTCCCTGCTGCACTCCCTATCAAGGCATCCATAGCTCTTTCTCCCCAAGCATTGTCAGACCATTTTCCTGTCACACCTTCCCTGTTAGGTATTTTGCTCTAAAACATGAACAATCACAATTATGACTAGTTTACGATTGATAATCTTGCTTGCTAGGAAATTTAAAGAGCTTTTGGAGAATCGCACGTCTACCCCAAACTGTTAATAACAGATGCCAAAATAAAGTTGGCGCTAAGGTCTCTTTTTCACTCTGTAAGCTTTATTTTGCAGGTGGGGGCCTCCAATGTCTTTGAAATGATAGGTGTTCCTCTTTGAATTACAGTCCTGGCGGTGACACCTCTCCCACCGAAATTGTTAGAAAAGACCTTGCTCAGCATTCCTCTTTTCCCTCCCCTCCCTCCTTCCTTAGGTCATCTGCTATGATCCCGAGGGAATGCAAGCTGACTGGAACAAGAATATTTTGTTCAAGACTTTCTCTTCTTTGCTTTGTCACTCGGCCTCAACATTTTGTTGGCAGCCTTCAGAGCATTTCACACTTCTCTGGGAAATGCTGGAAGCAATCTCTTGGTTCTCAGCACATGCATCAAGCCATTTTTCAAAACAGTCTCGAAATTGCAGTAGTATCCAGCCTGGAAAAATATTATTTTCTTCACTTATTGGTTTTCTTCCATAAAAATTGCTGAATATTGCTTAAGACCCTAAAAATTGAGATAGCCATTTCAGTGACAATAAACCATAGGTAATTTTGAATCTGTCACAAATATGTTTTTTTAAATATATGTATATATGTGTGTTTATTTTTAAATTACATTGTGTTTTAGGTAAAATATTAACAGTGATTAGATTCCCATTCAACATAATTATTCCATGATATTGGCTCCAATCCCCATAATAGAAGAGCAAATTCCAAAATTTGCCTTCTTGTGTTTGTTTTAGGTAAATGTTGACATTTGGTCTTGCATAATTGATTATTTAAAGGAACACATTCCTCAAAGATGTTCTTCTTTACTTTATCTACTACTTGGTCAAGAGTGTCTTCAGTTCCAGGTTAAATGAGTAATCTAGGGAGATGACCTTGAGAATTTCTCTAATCTATATAACCTGCAGGTCTGGTCTTTTTCATGAATTTGAGTTTTGGTCTATTTATTTTTCCATTATAATAGGACTGTGTTAGTCTGGGCAGACTAGAGGAACAAATTTCATAGACACACATACTGATATAAGGAAAAGGTTTATATACAAAAGGAATGGAACACTGAGAAAGCATCCCAGCCCAGTCCAGTTCAAAGCCAAGAGTCCAATATTAGCCCATATGCCCGATACAAGTCTATAATGTCTCCTTCCAACTCACAAAGTCACAGGTCAGTGGGTGCAGAATCCTGGCACTGGCAGGGGCCTCCCCATGGCTTCTCGCTTCCAGGGCTCAGGGTCCATCAACAGCATCCAGTGGTGGCAGAAGCAACTCATCACTGGTAGGGGTCTCCATGTAGCCTCTCCAGCTTCAGAAGTCTGGCTCCATCAGGGAAAAGCTGTGTGGCTTCTCCTCTGGTTCCTTCAGCTTCTCGGACACTGCCATCTTGTCTTGTCCATGATTAATCGTCTCTAAGATTCCAAATAACTTGAGAAGATAGCTTCTCATCTTCACAAGGGAAATATTGCAAAACATCCCAGAAGTCTCAGGAGAAAGCCATGCCTACAAAGAGGTCTCATTGGCTACTCAATAGCTATCTCCATATTAATAGGCTAGATTCCACCCCTACATTTCAATCATAAAATTAATATAAGCACATGACTGCCACAAGGGCCTTCTATTGTGTGGCTCCTCAGAATGACTGGTAGTGGGAATTGGACACTATCAAGCTCTTCTCATTTCAGACTGAAAGACTTAGATTCAGGTAGGTCACCAGTCCTCCAAACAAATTTCTTCCTTGAGTCTTTGGTTCCCTTCACTTTCTTTTGTTCCAGACAAGATGAGACCAATGGTTATATCTTATATGGCCACGTACAAGCTTTTAAGAGCCCAGATGCTACTCACCAAACTAAAATACAGAACATTGTTTATGAATTATTCCCCTACTGCCATCAATCCATAGTTGATTCCAATTCATAGTAATGCTATGTAGAGTTTCTGAGGATAAAATTATTTATAGGGGCCTGGGCCCCAATGGCATAGTGATTGTGCAGGGGACTGTGGTCCACTGGGTTGGAGGTTCAAATCCAGCAGCAAGGCCGGGCATCCTACTCCCACCACGAGAGAGCAGTGATGCCAAAATAAATAAATAAATAAATAAATAAAATGCAAAAAAAATATTTATAGAAGTAGACAGCTCCAACTTTCACTCAAGGGGTTGCTGGTGGGTATGACCTTACAGAACTTATTCAACATTTAGGCAAGATGACATCAGGGCTCCTTCTTTATGAAATAAGTTGTGCCAATTGACCTAATTGACACATGAGACTATGTTTCTGAACCTTCAAGGCCAGTAAATCAAGTCTTAAAACTTTTTTATATATGCCCAGGATCCTAATCTGGTTTTATGTCCAGAAATTCTCTAATTATTGATTAGGCCAGGTATGGTGATCATTTTAACTCCCACCAATGAGTTACCACTGTGGTGATAAATGGCATCAACTTCGCTATGGAATACCACCCTTCTCTCCAGCAATCCATTTGATCTGGATATCACAAGAGCTGATGAGTCTAATCTCAATGCCAGGGGTCAGCACGTAAATTGGGCAAAATCAATTGGCACATTGAATTTCGTTGACCATCAAAATTGGTTTAGGGTGATCACATGACCTGTCCAGATTCGATGAGATTAAATAAGATACTGATGGAGTTCCAAGGAGAAGGAAACATTCCTCATTTCTCAACTTAAACTTGAAGGAGCATAGAATGTAAGATTGTTTCCACCATCCAATACCACGTGGAGCCTGCGACTAGCACAAATGCAGAAGGCAATGTTGAGATATGGAGAGCAATGAAACCCTGGTCTAATATTTGAGTCCTTGGGTCCAGCTGGGCTGGAAGTCATTTAAACCCCTGGGCTTTTTAAATGAAACAAAAACTCTTTTTTAAAAGTTCTACTTAAGCAAAACTTGGCCATAAATTGTTTTACTTACAAAACACAGGAAGCAAGTAAAAGCTCTGAATGCCCACCAGGAACTCTGATGTTAGGTTTGAAAACTAACCTCACTGAAGATAAACAGTAAACTATAAAAATTAGGTATTCCTTGACTTCCCTCACTAAAAGTTCTGTAATTCTTAGGGCAAAGACTTATTTCCCGATGTGATGATGATGATACCGAAATGTATCTGTATATTTTTGACTGCATGGTCAAATGCACACAGAAAAGTCAAATTTAATTCATGTTCAGTTCCAGAGAATAGCTCTGTTTCAGTGCAATCACCTCCAGAGTTGCTATGTACTTGCTGTTCAGTCTTTAATTGCTGTTCTCAACTACTATTGGGCCAGCCCTCAGCTCATGCCTCCTGTGCTGTGCAATCTGCCAGTTGGCGCTTCTGTGTTGCTATGAGCCTCCACAGGCTTCAGCAGAGCTTCAAGAGCAGTGGTTCTCAACCTTCCTAATGCCACGACCCTGTAATGCAGTTCCTCATGTTGTGGTGACCTCCAAACATAAAGTTATTCTTGTCGTTACTTCATAACTGTACTTTTGCTACTGTTATGAATCAGGGAACCTCTGTGAAAGTGTCCTTGGATCTCCAAAGTGGTCGCAACCCACAGTTGAGAACCCCTATTCTAGACTCACACCCATTAGAAAGAAGGCCTTGCTGTCTACTTCTGCAATCAGTCAACAAAAATACTGTGGTGCATAGAGGTGCCGATGAGTACAAGTTAGTAAAGATTTAACCATATAATAAAATGTCTGCAAGTACAAAGGCTCTGACCGGCCAGGCTCCCTGCCTGGCCTTGGCAAAACTACCTTGAGGCAGGAAACAGGCAAAGGCTAAGGGAAGGTGTCTCTCCCACGCACCTCCCCATTTCAGGTGCACCTTAGAGCAGTGAACAATGAGAAGCCATTCCTTGTAGTGCACCCCCTTCAAAGAGGGTACAGAGCTGTGGTCAGTGAGGTCTAAGTTCCATGTGAGGTCTACAGTCCATGACAAGAAGGAGATGGCATGCTCCTGACACAAGTAAATTGAGCATCCAGGGTAACTCCACAAGCACTTTTCAGATATGGGATTCCCCAAGACTTCAAGGAAGATTAAGACTCCTCCCAAGACTTTGGAATGCAGGGGGAAAAGCAGTTGTGAACAGGACCGACATTAGCAAATCTTGAGTTGGGCAACTCTTTCCCCTTGTCCACTGTCCCTTGTGTGATCCTGGCTCCTGGGTCTAAGGAGGAAATGGGTCAGAGTTTCTGTGACACAAAGAAGCCAGGAATCAGTCCGAGCACAGTGACATCACAATTAAAGATTTGAGTAAGATTTGCCTTTCGTTCAGCTCAAGTGAGAATTTCTAAGACTCCCGTGCATTGTGCATCTCTGAGAAAATAAGGAAATTGTCCTGCTGGAACTGTAGTCCTCTGTCTCTGACTTCAATTTTATTACAATGCAGATCTCTTTGGAGAGAAAACAGCTACGGCTTTAGACTGTTGTCAGTTACTTACTTGCCCGTGTGCATGTTTATGTCACTTGGAAAGGAAATGAGGTGACTGGAAACTTCAGTATATGACGAGAACAAGGAAATGGGACACCGAGAGAAGAAACAGTATTTGGAGATGGCACAGAGGAAGTGGCAGACCGTGAACTCTAACATCAGAAAGACGGGATTCACACCTTGACTTTATAACCTACTAACACTGACCTAGGAATGAACCAGCTAACTCCGAGTCTTCTAATAATTGGGGCTAATTACTTAACTAATTGGGAATTCGGCTACTTTGTTGCACGGTGGCTAAGAACTCAGCTGCTAAACTGATGGTCAGCTGTTCAAACTCACTAACAGCCTCAGAGGAAAACCCTTTCTATAAGGACTCACAGCCTTGGCAAAATCTAGGGAGCAATTCTCTGTCTTGCAGGATCGCTTTGAGTCAGAACAGAGAACAGGAGTATTTTATTATTCTTAATTTGTGGATGGGAACATGAGTAATTACCACTGTGGCTCTGACAGTGCATCCTTTCCAAATGTCTGCATGTTTTTCAATTTTTTTTGTTTGGAAACTCCTATTCACCTACATGCCACCCTTTGTCACCTCCCCAGGAAGGCTAGATTAGGGAAGTATCCTTAGCTGTGTCCTAAAGTACCCACCTACATGGAGCAAAAACTGCTCTCTGCAGCTATCTCCATTTAGATTGAGAGGGAACTGAGATTCGGGGTCTGTGGTTAACCCACTGCTGCGTCTCCAGCTCTTACAAAACCTTAATTAAAAGAATGGGGAGTCTGGCGGGTTGAGCCCCGGTAGTGTAGTGGTTGAGTGTGGGACTGGGCCCACTGGCTTGGCGGTTCAACTCCAGCAGCAGGAGGGCTGGGTAGCTCCCACTACCAACAGAGGGCAGTAATGCCCCCCAAAAAACAAAACCGCAAACAAAAAGAATGGGGAGTTTGAAGGGCTCTCACCCTAGCTGATAGATAGATAGATAGATAGATAGATAGATAGATAGATAGATAGATAGATAGAGAGATAGAGAGATAGATAGAGAGATGCTGGGCTTATGTGAGCAATAAGACAATGAGGGGGTGGCTTTAGGGGAGACTGTTCCTCCCCTAAGAAGAGAAAACAGAATGGCAACACTGAGAGAGACCCTGGCAGGACTATTAGCACCAAACCCAGAGCAAAAGTGAGCAAAGGGGACAAGGCAAGGATGGTGACGCTGGTGACAAAATTGACAAAGCATGGGGGCAGAAGTGATTGCTTCGTGATGATGGAGGCTGCAATCCACAGTGGATATAATGCTGTCCAGTGGAGGTAATACTGTCGGGAACGTAACACTGTTATTAGAAATCAAGTAACAAAGTACCAACATGTGCAAAGTGAGACCATAGAAAATGCAAAAGGAAACTTAGAAATATATAAATGCAATAAAAGGTTTTTTAATGCACCTCCTTAGATCCCTGACAGATCAAGTATATAAAAATAAGTAAGGTTATAAAAGATGTGAGAAATATAATTAAAATTATGTCTTTCTAGGTTGCTTTGGTGCATTTACAAAATTAACCATCTTTAAGGCATAAATTCCATGAAGATGATAGAATGTACACAACACTCTCAGCTTGTGATATAATAAAACAATAAACAAATAGCAAATGTTAAAGCATAGAAGAGCCAACACTTGGAAATTAGGGATAAAATGTTTCCCCTAATTAATTATTGAGTCACAGATA
Source organism: Nesogale talazaci (assembly GCA_004026705.1). NCBI lineage: Eukaryota > Metazoa > Chordata > Mammalia > Afrosoricida > Tenrecidae > Nesogale > Nesogale talazaci. The sequence goes on from PVJH01018999.1 coordinate 29,359, forward strand.
ATATTACAATTGTCAAGTATCTAAAAACTAAAATGATAGTATCACATGTTAGATTTGGAGTACATTCAAATTATGACCAGAGAAAAATTCATGACCTCATAACCTCAAATACTTTTATTATAAACAAGCAAAAATTAAAATAAGTTAAATAAATATTCAGCATAGAATGTTAACGGGCAAGTGCTAACCTACCGGCTACTCTACCAGAGAAAAATATGGCCATCTGTTTCTATAAAAATTGCAGCCTTGAACACTTTAGAGTTCTACTTTATGTCATTAGGAGTTGGAATCATCTAAACGGCAACAGGATTTGGGTTGAATATAGAATGCTAAAAGGAAATGAAGTAAATAAATGTAAGGAAAACAAGAGTTCAAAGTATACCATCAAACATATACTCTGAGGTCTTAAAGGCTTGAAGTTAAAGAAGCAGCCATGACACAACCCCTGATGGAAGAAACACACCAGCCTGTGTGATCATGCAGTGTCGATGGAATCAGGTAATAGGCATCAAGATACACCACCCAAAAAAAAACCGTGTTGAGAATGAGGGGAGTTGGAGCAGAGACCCAAAACTCATCTGTAGACAATAGAACTTTTCCTCACAGAAGTGTCACAAGAAAAGGATGAGTCAACCAGGCTGGAATTTAGAACCAACAAAACACACTCTTTCCTCACCCCCTACTAACATTGTCCCAGTCCTGCCTTTCAGTTCTGCCTAGACCAGAGCATGTACACTGATACAGATATGAGATCACAATGCACGGAATTCAGGTCAAATAAATTTCCTCAAGAACAGAAATGGGAGTAGTGATACCAAGAGGGTAGGGGGAACATGATGGGAGAAGAAGGGGAAACTGATCACAATGATCAATGTGTAACTCTGCCTGTATTCCTGGGGGGATGAACGACAAAAATGTGGGTGAAGGCGCACAATGGTTGGTGTAAAATATAAAATTAATTATAATTTATCAAGGCATCACAAGGGTGGGAGTGGGGATGGAGGGGAAAAAGAGTAGTGCATATCAAGGGCTCAAATAGCAAATAAATGTTTAGAAAATGATAATGGCAGCATATGTTCAAATATGCTGGATACAATTGACGTGTGGATTAGTTTAAGAGTTCTAAGTACCCCCAATAACATTATCTTTTATTTTTTTAAAAAAAGGGCAGTCGAAGAAAACACATAAAAGTCCAGGTGAATTGGTCTGTGTGATAATTAAGGTTTATTGTGCCAACCTGGCGGACGAACACATGTGGGATTAATTGAGGCGCAGCGAGATAAATAGCTTGGCAAATCTCACCTGTCTTGTCTTTTGCTGGCTGATGATTGGACCACTTGCAGCTGCCGTAGCTGGTTCTCTATCTTAGCTGGCAAGGCTCGCTTTCTCCAAGACATCTCTCAGAAGAAGTCACATTGACCTTCCAAGATGCAGCCCTGGTGCTGGAGAAGCCACGTGTAGACCCCTGCCAGCACTGAGGTGCTTACACGCCCGCTGATTCAGCTTTCTACCTGCATTCTGCATCATTGCTTGTGTTTTGTGAGTTTGAGGATTTTGTAAATCAATGTTGGACTTATGGACTTGGACTGGGCTGGGTTGGGATGTTTTATTATTATTATTATTATTATTATTAGATCATTTTATTGGGGGCTCATACAGCACATCACAATCTACACATACAACCATTATGTCAAGCACTTTTGTACATTTGTTTTTCTAATCATTCTCAAAACATTTGCTTTCTACTTGAGCCCCTGGTATCCACTAGTCATTTATTTTCCTCCTCCCCCTCTATGAACCCTTGATAATTTATAAATTATTATTATTTTATAATATCTTATACCATCCACCGTCTCCCTTCACCCACTTTTCTGCTGTCCATCCCCCAGGAAGGAGGTTGTATGTAGATCCTCGTCACAAAATTTTAATTTTACAATATGGGATTTTTCCTTTCGTAACAAACATTACCCAATCTGTATCTATCTTGACAATTAGTATGTTTGTGCACATCGTTGTAGTCAATGTGTCAGTACATTTCACTGAGGATCTCTTGTACACACTGATGCTGTATTTAACCAGGCATAATATCCTTTTATTAGAGATTTGTCTCTCCTGATAACATGCTCAAAGTACATAAGAGGGTGTTCTGTCATCCTCACTTCTAAGGAACCTCCTGGCTATTTTTCTTCAAGATATATTTGGTTTTTTAAAAAAAACTAGCTGTCCATGTTACTTTCAATATTCTTGACAAGCAACATAATTAAAGTGCATTGACTCTTCTATACATATGAGGAGGTTGAGAGTGCCACTCAGTAATAGCACAAGATACACATGAGTATTTTCACATGAATATTTTCAAGAATAAACAAGGAAAAAATAAATAAGCAAGCTTCAATAAGCTTAATAACAAAAAAGCACTACAAAGCATCCTCCCATATCATCATGCTATAAAATCAAAAATCAACCACATGAAAATAAAAATGAGAACCAAATACATAGAAATTAAATAATCTGCTTTTAAAACTACTGGACAATAGAAGAAATAAAATTAAATTTAAAAATGCCTTTACTCAAGTGAAATTGGTGATATCAAGTATTTTATTAATGCAGAGGTAGTAATTCCTATCACATCCATATTTTACTCATTTGTTTGGTTTAGCAAGAAGGTGATAAATCTTCAATCATGACTATGGACTATTGCAAACTTGATCAGGTGGTGTCCATAGGTAGAGCCACTTTAATGTCACAAATCAATACCCCCTTTGTCACTAGGTAATCAGTTATTGATCTAGCTATTGTTCCTCTCTCTCCCCCACCCCCCATCTGAAATACCACTTTCATGTGTTACGGACAACATATACCTTCACTCTCCTACCTCAGGACTGTGTCAGTTCTCTTGTTTCCTGCCATAATTCAGCCGCAGGACTTAGATCATCTTTACCTTCCTCAAAACATTACACTATTGATACATACGCTGATAAGACATGACATAAAGAAAGAAGATACCAAAATGTATGTGCTGAAGGAGAGGGCATAAATCTCACAACACTTTCGAGACTATACCATATGTAATTGCCCTATTCTTATATATTTACTGAGTAACCTAGGTGGCCTCAAGTTTTGTGTGGGAGACAGAGAAGAAAGAGATTTTTGCATCAAGTCTAGTACACTACAATCTATTATGCTAATTAGATCTTGTGACCTAGAAGATACAAGAGTACTGAGGTATCTGAAGCAAATAGGAATATTGTTTGAAGTCCCTGGAATTCTTCAAAATTAGGATCACAACACAGAAATGTGAAGATTTTAAGCAGAGTCATGCATACCCCCTGTATTAATTATTTTTACCACACCCTGTATTAATTCTTAAACATTTTACTTATTTATTTTTAAGTCATTTTACTGGGGCTCATGTAACTCTTGTCACAAACCTCACCTCCATCCATTGTGTCAAGCACATTTGTACATTTGTTTCCCTCATCATTCTCAAAACATTTGCTCTCTACTTAAACCCTTGGTATTCACTCCTCATTTCCCCCTCCCTCTGTCCTCATCCTTTCTCATGAGTGCTTGATAACTTTTAAACATTTTAGAAGCAGCTCTGTCCCTGCAAGCAACTGATGCATATGAAACACTCAGTGATCAGTCATAAGATGTCCTTCATGAACTACGTGTGATCTGACCACAAAGCCATGTGTAGCTGTTCCATCATGAAGTAAAGTGGTATACACAGAGTGTATTTCAGTAGGTCCTATTGGCACAAGTAAATAGACTAAACAGGCACGTCGAGACTTTTATGTCATCTCTCCCTCTACCCAAACCTTTGGCCTCAAAAAAAAAAATACTGATAAAAATGTAGAAATCACTTCTGGCTCACAGGTAGTGTTGCAAAAGTAGGCAGCTAATGGTGGCATAGTGACTAAGCACGCATCTGCTGACAGGAAGGTTGATGGTTTGAGCCCACTCCATAGGAAAAAGAGGCGCTGTCTGATTGCATAAGAATTACAGCCTTAGAAATTGTGTAGGGCTATTGTGGTCTACCCTTTAAAGTCATTGTAGGGTCAGAAATTCCTTCATGGTAATGAGTATTGCAAAATAGCTGGAAGTGAGTTGCTGAAGAATTTCAACCACAGTTGGGAATATGAATATATATATATATATATATATATATATATATATATATATACACACACACATACATATATATACACACACACAGAAATACAGACCTATATTGATTAAAATGCAGAGTTAATGCCTTGAGTACAAAGTCAGCATCTGATAAAGAAAATTACTGTTGATCAGGAATTCTGGGGAGTCTTGTTTTGAAACTCTCAACATGGGCACAGAGTGTGAAGACAGATGTGTCTCATGTGATTGATCAACAAAAGGCCACTCCATGTGGAGGAGCATGGACAAAATAATATCTACTTGTACCAATCAATCTCAGTCACCACAGTGTTTCCTCAATAAGATCAAGAATTATGGCAGAGATGAAGACAATGCATGAACTTAAAATAGATTTCCTCTCACAAATCCAAATTTGCCTATCACAAGGATTAAATGGCTCCAAGAGATCTATGCTGTAATCCCAGTGTGACACTGTTCTATAAAGTACCCAGTCATCTGGTGGACAATGTATTACACTAGACTGACACTAGATTTGTTATATTATAAAAGGGCAACAATTTGTACTCATTGGGATGGGGCATTCTATTGAATATGGCTTGCCTTACTCTTTCCCAACTTCTGCCAGGTTACTTGAACAAAGTGTTCTTGCGTTGAAGGACTACTTGAATGAGGTCCAATGTCCATCTGTTATACTTAACATATGAATATAGGTACATAAATCTATTTCCCTATCATTATATATAAATATTTTACATATATATGTCTGCATTTAGACCTCTAAAAATGTCCTTTGCCTCTTAGTTCTTTCTTCTACTTCCTTTTACCATCTGTGGATTTGTGGAATGTTCACTCACTCTCCTCTTACCCTCACTTCATTGTGCTGATCAAATAACTCATTTCATAGTAAAAGAAGTAAAAAAAAAAAAAGCCATAGTATCAGTGGCTCATGTTCATGGATTCCATTTGGCATGACCATGTAGCCCCATAATCTAGAACAAGGGTTGAAAAACCTTCCAGACAAAAAGGCCTATCTTCTATTTCCTTTTACTTTCCTCTTGTTCTATTATCATGTTCAGCCTTTATTTGGGGTCTCTGCTATATTGCCGTTGATCCAGTCCCACAATGCATCCCTATGCCCTGTTTGCCATTGATTTTAGATCACTTGTGGTTCCCTTGTCCTTGGGTTTGCTGATACCCCACTTCCTTTCTCCCACCTCCCCCTTTTTCCTGTCCCCCAAGACCCATCAGTCCCATTCTGAATTGTTTCTTCTGAATTGTTTATCCAGTCTATCTTATCTAGATAGACATGCAGAGATAATAATAAGCACAAAAGACAGAGCAGAACAAAAGAAAACAGCCACAACAATAAAAATATGACAAAAAAGAAAGTCTATAAATAGTTAACTAATAGGTGTGTTTTCTGGTCTAGTAAGAGAGGGTGCCACACCCTGGCCCCAAAGTCTATTTTTGGTATTCCCCAGAAACTTCAGTTTTTTGCTCCCCTTGCTGCTCTGTTGAACTTGCTTAGTGTTTCACTTGGTGTGGTGGAGTCAGAATCAGGCATAATTCCTACATTGTGTCTTCAGTGTTGTTCCCTGTAATGCTATGCGTCAATGGGGGACATCATGTTTCATGTTGGGGCTGGCCCTATGGTTCTCTCTGTGCATTGGCTGCCTTCATGTGCTCCACTCTCTCTCTCCTTCCCTCTTCATTTGCCCCTGTATGCTCTGATCAGACACACCCTGATTCTGTCCTCAGAAGGGAATTCTTCAAGGGGGGGTGGGATGGGGTGTATGAGTAGTTGGGACTGGGGCCAGCCCACGGCACTCTCTATTGGCTCCCTACTTCATGCTGGTATGTTGCATTCATGTCTTGGTGCACCGGGTTGAAGTTTGGTCCCCCTCTCCCTCTCCTTTAGACATAAAAACAATACACTCCCCTTGGGTAGGTTAGTGCCCTGTTCCCCCACTACCTATGTATTTATTATTTCTTTTCTCCTCCTTACCAGTTGTCTGACATGTGTATCTCTGGATTGGGTCTGGCCCATGTCATAGTACCTGGGCCACACCCAGGAATGTATGTGTACAGTAGCTTTTCCCTTACACCCTTTTACATTTTAAAGCTTGCCTTAGTAGACTCCTGCTGCACGTGTCCTTTGTTGCTTGGTTTAAACATGACAGTCATGTCTGAGGCTATGAAGAGGAACAACATTAGAATAATTTGACTGCCAAACAAAAGAAGAAGTCAACAACAAAAAGAGCGATGGGATTCTTAGAGGAAAACTCCCCCAGCTTAATGAAATGAAAACCAGGCACCCATTCAGAAGGCCAAAAGAACATCAGGTAGGCTGAATCCCAAGAAGAAGTCACCAAGGCATATAATACTTAAACTATCCAACTTGGAAGAAAAGGAGAAAATCCTAAGAGCAGCTAAGGAGAAAAAAAAGCAGTCATCTGTAAAGGCACCCAAATAAGAATACAGTTGGTGAACACGATGAAGAAGAAGAGAGAGTGGAGTAATATATCGCAAAATTTGGAAGAAAATAACTCCAACCCATGAATACTCTATGCAGCCAAATTATCTACCAAGATTGATGAAGAAGTAAGAGTCTTCTCAGGCAAGGACAATCCCAAAGAATACGTTAGAAGAAACCCAGCCCTACAAAAGATCCTGGCAGATCCAGTATGTGCAGAAGAACAACATTCACCAAGAACAAATTCACCACATAGAACAACTCCACCCAGAGGGCAACAAAGGAAATATATCTCAAGATTACAGACAAAATTAGGCTGGGAATCAAAGGCCGGAGAAAAATATACCAAGCAAATGGCAATTCAAAAAGAACAGGGGTGGCTGAGCCCCGGTGGCATAAGTGGTTGAGTGCAAGACTGCAGCCTGTGGGCTTGGCAGTTCAAATCCAGCAGCAGCTCGCTCAAGAGCAGTACTGGGTAGCACCCACGACCACCAGAGGCAGTGATGCCACTGCCCCCCAAAAAACAAAAACAAACGAAAGATCAGGGGTTGCAGTCCTAATCTTGGACAAAATTGACCTCAAGATGCAAGACATAACAAGAGATAAGAAGGGGCACTATATAATGCTCAAGGGAACAGTAGACCATGAACCAGTGAGCATAATGAATGTATACGTTCCCAACAAAAGACCTGTGAAATTCATCAAACATTCCAAAAGTTGAAAAAATAAATCACAGGCTCAACAATTATAGTAGGTGACTTTAATGCATCACTCTCTGAGAAAGAAAAACCAGAGAAAGAGGCTTAACAAGGAGGTTATAAATCTAAACATTACCATTAGACGACTTGACCTGATAGTTTCAGATTTCTCCCCATAAATACCAAAAAACTCACATTCTTTTCAAGTCCACATGGCACATACTCAATGATAGATCACATGCTGGGATGTGAGTTGAATCTGTGTAAATTCAAGCAATCATCATTTTCAAAACATTTTCTTACACTGTCCAATGTCTCCCTTCACCCACTTTTCTCTTGTTCATTGCCCTGGGTGGGGGAAGTGACCAGATTTTAAGTGGGGCACCATTGACTAGGAGGCTGGGGTTTCTTGATTAAAAAATTAGTCTATGTGAAGCAATGAAAATTTTCATAGAATGCAAAAATAGTATTGTAATATATTTATTTTAATTTTAAAACGCCACAGAATGCAGACAAATTGTTAATAAGTGAGACGTCTGGTCACCATGTTATTGGTTCCCTCTTTCTTCCCCACCTTTCTCTACTCTCATGGTATCGCTACTCTCATTATTGGTCCTGAGGAGTTCATATGTCCTGGATTTCCTATCGTTCTAGCTCTTATCATTACCCATGTACATGCTCTGTTCTAGCCGGCTTTGTCAAATAGAATAGGGATAATAGTGGAAGAGGAAGCATTAAGAAACTAAAGGAAAGTTGTATATTTCATCCCTGCCATGCTGCACTCTAACTGAATTCTCTTCCTTGTGACCCTTCTGTGAGGGGATGTCCAATTGTTTATAGATTTATTTTGAGTCTCCAATCTGCCCTTCCCCTCATTCACATCAATAGCATTTTGGTTACCTCATTCCATCAACATCTCATGATCACTCAGGCCGGAGTGTTTCTTCCATGTGGGCTATGATGCTTCTCAGCTGGATGATTACCCTGTTTATCTTCAAGTATTCTTAAAGATTTCTAAAAGGGAAAACAATACTTCAAAGAACCTGGTTTCCAGGCAACTATCATTCCTTGAGCCTTATTACATATTAATTCAAAAGATTTCCAATAGTCAGAGCTATCCCAAAACCAACTGACATGGTCCATTCCAGTCAATTCCAGTTTCATACTTGAGGAGATGATCCAACCAACTTTGGGACCCTTCCTTTCTCCTCTTCGTCAGTCACTCCAGCCTATAGCAGTTACTCATAAAGTTTATTAAGGGAAAGGCAAATTTCTCCTGGATGGTCTGGTCCACCTAAGACCTATATGATATTTTGTTTTGAGGAGCAACATGGATATCACTTTCCTTATTCAGAAAAAAAAAATCCTACACAAAATTGTTTTCTTTAGAAGCTTACTGCTTCTGGATGGTGGTTTCTAGAAAATCATACTAGTAATTCCTTACGTATCTGACATTGTTTGAAGACTCTGCAGCATCTCATTTACATGTAAAGATAGCTCATATAATAGTTACTGACACACCATCATAATCATTCGTGTTTCACAGAAGAGGAAATGCAAACTTTTCTACTGACTTACCCAGTGATATGCAGCTACTTAGCAATCACACTTTGTTACGGCCGGGTTGACTCAGAAACCACAGCTATGTGTTATTATATAGTATTACTGACACTGCTGGCTCAAGGATTTAACTTTTAATGGTTGATACATTATGTCAGTTTATCATTGTAAATAAATTCTCAATGAGCTAAGACTTGATTCTGCCTCTCAATTAAGTACTTCACGATTATTGAACACCTATTACAAGTTCAGCATTGCACATTTGTTCATTTTATTCTAACAACTCTACTGTGACTGTGGTTTGCTGTCAAGTTGATTCCAACTCACATTGACCCTGTATGGCTTCATAGTGCTTCTTACACTGTCGTTCCTCTCAGAGTTGCTCACCATGTCTTTTCTCCCACAGAGACTCTGAGTAAGCTGGCCTCTTTGTACTTAGCTGTTGTACAACTTCCCTCCTCCACACACACCCCTGTGAGTTTCTGAGATGGTCACTGTGGCAGTCATGTGCTTATATTAATTTCATGATAGAGATGTACGGGTGGAGTCTAGCCTGTTAATCGAGAGATAGCCAGTGAGTAGTCAATGAGGCCTCTGTGTGGGCATGGTTTTCTCGTGAGACTTCTGGGAAATCTCATGATATTTCCTTCGTGGAGATGAGGAACTATCTCCCCAGTTGTTGAGAATTAGTCTCAGAGAAAATGAACTATGGACAAGACAAGATAGCAGCGTCCCTGGAGCTGAAGGAGCTGGAGAAGAAGCCATATGGTCTTACCCTGATGGAACCAGACCTCTGAAGCTGGAGAAGCTATGTGGAGACCCCTGCCAGCACTGAGTTGCTTCTGCCACCACTGGATGCTGTTGATGGACCCAGAGTCCTGGAAGCAAGGAGCCATGGGGAGACCCCTGCCAGCACCAGGATTCTGCACCCACTGACCTGTGACTTTGTGAGTCGTAAGGAGACTTTATAGACTGATACCGGGCAAACGAGCTAATATCAGACTTATGACTTTGAACTGGACTGGGTCAGGATGCTTTCTTAATGTCCTATTCCCCTTGTTTATAAACCATTCCCTTATATGTGTGTCTATGAAATTTGCTTCTCTAGTTTACCCAGACTAACACAGTCACTCTTTAAGGGGGTATGAATCCAAACTTTCTCCCATGGAGTGGCTGCAGGGTTCCAACGGCAGAGCACCTCTATTGCACCACCAAGACTCATTTGCAAGTGTCCCATGAGGTCAGTACTATTTCAGTCCCATTTTGCTGAAGATAAAACTGAAGCCCAGAGAAATGAAGTGCTTACCAAAAATAACACAGATATCAGAGGTAGAGGCAGGACTCACACCCAGATTCACACCCAGATTTACCCTTCCCCAAGTCCCATCTTTTCGTTCTTCATTACATTGACCTAACCTATCTGTCCTCATAGAACCTGCCAAGTTTACTTACAGTGCAATAGCTCATGGACCAGGGAATGAATTATTTCCCAAGAGAATTAGGAGACTGCAGCTCGTAAGAAGAAACATTGCTGCAAACGATGGTGTGATCCTGCTCTTTTGATAATTCTCTCAAGAGGAGACATTATGTTAGTTTATCATTGTAAATAAATTCTCAATGAGCTATTTACCTGTCAGTTTATATCTACAGGAACTGTTTTTGTAACATCAGATAAATGAGCAATTAGAGGATTTAAAAGACTCTTAAATTTGGTAGAGCTTGTAAACCTGAACTCCCTGGGATGGTAAATGTCACATCAAATGTCTTCAGTACACACTTCTAGCTTACCCTGTGTTTCAACAGCTGTAATATTGCACTTTTTACTCCCAGCAGTATGGAATAGAAAAACTGAGTCACCCAAACCCACAGGACACTCAAGATTACTAATCCAGCTGTCCAAGGGCGATCTTGACCAATTCAATGTCTCTCTCCAGACCTCAGTTACTTTATTAGTAAAAAGTGAATGTGGAAACTGATCTATTTTAAAGAATTCTTCAAACGCTAACCTTCAGGCCCTTTCGGAGTCTATGACTTTTAGTATACACAACTATAGTCTTCATAATTTCCTAGGAAGGTTACTAAACAAAGGCAAGGTTAGGCCTCAATGAATATTAATTATCATCATCATCACTTTGATTTGATGAATTAAGAAACACTATATATAGCAAAGAAATCCAAGTTAGACTGCAGATGTTGATGAAAAACAAAGAAAGCCCCAGCAATGGGTGGAATATCTATTAAAGGGTTTCAACAAAAGAATTAAACAAAAGAAGCACTTATTCATCTATGCCAAAAAATTTGGCTACTTGGCACTAAGTGGAAGAGATCCATATTGAGGACCACTCAAAATAAAAGTGATGCAACAGAATTCCAAAATTATTGAACAATACAATCACTACCACTCCAAGCAAAATTTCTGCTGAAGAGAATTCAATCATAGTCATACCAGTGTATAGGCAGGGAACTGACAAAAATTCAAGCCAAAATCCAAAGAGGACATGGAATAAGGTATCTCATTGCTGATATCAGATGGATTGTGGCCAATAGCAGAAAATATCAGAAAGACATATATCTGTTTTATTGATGCAAAGGCGTTTGAACATGTGAATCCTAGCAAATTTTGAATAGCATTGCAAAGAATGATCATTTTCAAGCACTTAATTGCATTCATAAGAAATTCATACACAGAACAAGAGGCAAGATTCAAAAAAGACAAGGACATACTGTATGGTCTTAAGTGTGGAATGTGTACATTAAAGTTGTATCTTTTCCCACATGATTCAAAGTTTACTAAGCAAATAATCCTAGAAGCTAGATGATATGGAAAAGAATACAGCATCGGGGGGCTGAGCTTGGTGGCGTAGTGGTTGTGCACAGGACTGCGGCCCACTGGGATGGAGGTTCAATTCCAGCAGTGGGGCTGGGCCTCCTACTCCCACCACCGAGAGCAGAGATGCCCCCCCCCAAAAAAAAATAGAATACAACATCAGGATTGGAGGAAGAGTTGTTGACAATGTGCAATATGCAAATGATACAAACATGCTGGCTGAACATGAAGAGGGCTTGAAGCACTTGAGAAGATAAACAATCACAGTCATTGGTGCAGGTGACACCTCAACATAGAAAAAACAAAAATCTTCACAACTTGACGGATAAAGAATACCATCATGATAAGCAGAGAAGATTGAAGTTGTCAAAGATTTCATTTTAGTCAAATCGACAGTTAATGCTCATGGAAGAAGTCAAGAATCAGATTACACATTTCCCTGTGCAAACTTGCTTCAAAAGCCCTCTTCACAGTGTCAAAAACCACAGACTCTACATTTGTGGCACTTTGTCATAGCAGCAATAGGAAACTAATATAGTAAGTCTTTTAAAACTATAAACTGGATTACACCTGCTCTTCCCAGATCCTGCAATAGCTCCAGATTACATTCAATGTAAAAAGCTGACGTCCTTCAGGTGCGTGCAAAGGTCACATGATCTGGCCTGTTCCCATCTAACCTCACTTCCTACTCATGGTCAGAACTCAGGGGCTAAAACTTAGGATCAGATTCTGAATCAGGAAGCACACAGGCGAGTCTGAAAGCCTTCCCCAAAGTGGAGGGCATACCTTTCCCCTTTTTAGAGGACCAGCTTTCTCATCTCCTCTTGGTCATGCCAACACACAGAATCTGATGTCTGCTGTGCTTGCCCCATCACTATGCAGTCCTCCTTTGGGTCTTCTTCTCAGAGCTGTCAAGGCAGGTCTCTCTGCCAATACAGATATATTCATTGGTGTACTCTCACTTTCCTGCCATCAGCCACGCCATAGCCAACTGACACTTTCCTATCCATCGTAGTAGTTTTGTTTAGATCTCTTAGGTACATACACAACCCATGGGTTTCTGTCATCAACACTGGCTCTGGCTCACAGTCCCTTCTGAGCCCATCATCACCAACTTGGATGCAAGACTCCTTTGAGGCCTGTCATCACCAGCTCTGCCACAGGACTCTTTCAGTGTTACAGTCCTGGACCTGTGGTAGGACTCCGGTAGGAGGTTTCTTGTTTCCTCCATCTGCTATGCCTTGCCTCTTCTCCTATCTTCTTATTTCCGTTCTCTTTTCTTCCTAGCTACCAAGCTCTGTAGGATTGGAGACTATATATATGAAAATTATTTGTCAACTTCAAGGCATGGTGTTCCATGAGAGCCACAATATAACCAGTTCTTTCTCAGTAGAATACTGTCAGTTCATTTGCATAGTAGGTTATAGTCACTTCGTGTGCATGCATTTTTTACTTTCTGTTATGAATTGGGGGAAGTCTACATGACAGATGTCTTTTTTCATTCAATAATTCATATGCATGTTGCTTCAGGTCAAGGACTGCAACACCTACAGGGCGACATCTCTATTTCTACATTCTCCCTGTGTTCTGTCTTTCCATTTCTCCTTCTTTACTATCCCTCATGAACTCTATTCTTGAGGAGATGCTGTCCTTTTAATCTTAAGAGGATGAAATTTGAAATATAGTTTCCTCCCTAGTGTTACTGTTCCCTTTGCAGATCTAACTAGTGTTTGCCTGAAAATTGAGTCATGGGGGTGAGTTTCTCTCCAGAACTGAAGGGCAGTCAAGAGTCATAGTCTCAGGGGTCCCACTATCCTCTGACTAGCCAGTCTGGTCATTTTTTTTCACATGTCCACTTCTATTATTGTTCTCCAATCGTCCACCTTTTCCCTTAAGCCCCTTGTATCGGCTTTTCCATTCCTTCCCCTCTTCCCCTGGTCTCTCCTCCCCTCCAACCCTCAATACTTTATACATTGTTATTGTTTTGTCATATAGCACACTTCCCGACCTCTCCCCGAACCCACTCCTTTGATGCCTGTCCTTCAAATAGGAGCTTGTGTATATATCCTTGCTGTTGGTTCCCCTCCTTCTGTCCACCCTTCCAGTATCTCCAATCTAACCATTGGCCTGAAGGGGCCCATCCATCCTGGTTTCCCCATATCTCCAGCTCCCCTCTATGCCAGTGTGACTTCTCCAGTCCATCTGGATTTGCAAGGTAGAGTTGGGACCATGATGGTTGGGGGACAGGGAGGAAGGCTTTAGGAACTAGAGGAAACTTGTATGCATCATCACTGCCTGGCTGCCCCCTGACTGGGCTGTCTCCTCCCCATGACTCCCCTGTAAAGGGGTGACCAATTACACACCAGTGGGCCTTAGGTCCCCACCCTGCTCTCCTCCTCCTATGTAATGATGTGATTCTTGTTCTTTGGTGCTCGATATCTGCTCCCTTTGGCCCCTCTTGATCACGCATGCTGGTGTGCTTCAGCCTGGTCATTTTTGTTTGTGGTTTTGTTCCATATTTTTTTCCTGCTCTAAGACATTCTAAAATGATCCCTTTCAAAGAAGTCTTTAATGAGAGTCAGGCCCCATCTAGTTCCAGTCTCTAGGTCCTAGAGATTGAAATCCTATGGACCATTAGTGCTTTGGGCTAATGACCTCTGTGTCTTCAGTTTTCTTCACTTTCCTATCTTTCAGCAAAGAAGAGCTGTGATGATCACTATGAGATTTTAAGACTCCAGTTTCTCCTCACTAAAGTATGATGCAGAAAATTGTCTTTGTGTACCTCATTATGACCATTGACCTTTGTGTTCTCTGAGACTACAGTCCTAAA
>PVJH01019000.1:0-44065 GCA_004026705.1 Nesogale talazaci
CTTGTTTACTATCAAGCCTTTAAGACCTCAGACGTACATGTTTTGATAGCCGGGCACCATCAACTTCCTTCACCACATTTGCTTATGCACACATTTGTTTTCTGTGATCGTGTCAGGGAGCTGAGCATCAGGAAATGCCAATTTAATAGAACAAAATGTTCCTGCACTGAGGAAGTACCTGATCGAGGTCCAATGCCCATCTGCTGTCCTAATGCTAAGCTTATAAGTATATGCATATTGATCTATTTCCCCTTCATCATATGAATAGCAACTCTTTTTCAAAATGGTATAAAACTTATTGAAGGTGAGAAAATTTCGGTAATCGAAGTAGCAAATGAAGTTAATAATTTAAAATTTCAGTGTTAAAAGTGGTTCAAAAATAATTTTCTTCTGTTAAATATCCATGATAGTATAAGCCAGCTAGAAGAACAAGGTGCAATACATCGTGCAGATATCATGAATCACGTTAAAAAATTCTATAGTAACTGCATAGGTTATTTAGAACAGTGGATGGTACATTACAATGATATCGAACGGAATGATGTGCAAATATCGTTCGATCATATTACTCAAAATTTCCCAAGTAACAATATTTCCAAAAATGATCTTTTTAATAAGCCATCATTATTAAAAAATATATTGATGAGCAAAAGGTTAAATCTTGGGCATCAGCAAAAATCACAATAGAGAACAAACAGTTAGCAATATCTCATCATTTTGAAACAAACCATGTTCCATACAATAATGTACTAAAAATTGTGGAATACACACTGTCCTTACCAGGAACTAATGCTACAACTGAACGCACTTTTTCTATGGTAAATAAAGTGCGGACATCAGAAAAATCACAATTTAAATGTTGAGACTTTGAAAGACATCTTATGTATGAAATATAATTTAACAAATTCTTGTGAAAATTTTCATGACCTTTTAAGCAATAACAGCAATCTACTAAAAAAATCACTCACATGAGAAATACACCAAAGAAAATACTATGCATAATTTTCTATTGTATTATATTTGTAAATGGTACTTATGTTGAAATTAAAATAAATATATTACAATACTATTTCTGCATTCTATGAAAGTTTTTGTTGCTCCATAGAGACCAAATTTTTAATCAAGAACCCACCTCCCGCTCCCCTGTCAATGGTGTTCCGTTTTACCAATGTTAAAACCTGGTCACTTTGGAAACAGCCAAGAAAACTATAACCTTAGATCAAACCAAACCCATTTATGTTTAGTCAATTCCAACCCATAGGGGCCCTATAGGACCGAGAAAAACGGCTCCATAACCGTCCCAGGCTGCTGTGCTAAGAGAAGCTGGCGGCTACCTCTTCCTCCTGGAGAGCAGGTGCTGGGCTCACTATGCGACCCTTTGGGTTGGCGGTCAAGCTAACCACTGCCCTGCCAGAGGTCCCAAGAAAAGAAGAACGCTCTGTGGTCACAGAAGAAAACAGCTGAGGTGGCAGAGGTGGAAAAGAAGCTTGGGAAAGAAGAAGCCAGTGGAAATGAATTGCATATTTTCAAGATGTTAACCACAGCTTCTGTGGCTTTAAGACTGCGGTCTGGGCACCTCAAAGGCTAGGGTTTCTTCCCTTGCAAATATTTCTACTAGAATGGGCTGATAAGTTTTGGCCACACCATCCACATGGTCCATAAAGGAGGCACCTTATCAGAGTCTCAGACTTCAGACATTTCTGCCAAGTTGATAACATGAAAAGGTATTTTGTTTGACAATTTTTAATCTGAAAGACCTGAAAGAAGCCAAGGAAATATAGCTAGAATAGTAAGAGAATAAGACGACTGTGACAATAATGTGGTCTTTTTACAATGTGGCGAAGACAAGCCAGAATTTTTCACATATTCCAAACAAAAACAGTAGGATAATACAAGAGAATGCCCCATTTATAAAAGAGAGAGAGAGAGAGAGAGAGAGAGAGAGAGAGAGAGAGAGAGACACTTAGGCACAAAATTTACAAACCAGTTTCCAAAACCTATACATTAAACACCTACACACATATCCAATAAGACACAAAAATGGTGTGGAACAAATAGAAAGCTATTGTGTTAGGCCAGGTTGTCTAGAGAAACAAATCCCATGGCACTCATCCATGTCAAAGAAAACGCTTTATAGCAAGAGATAATTAAATAATAAGAGGGCATCCTAGCCAACTCAGGTCCAGCTCAAGTCCTTAAGTCAGATGTTCGTACAAAGGCCCTTCTTCATAACACTGTAGCTACAGGCTGATGAAGCATAATAGTGAACCAGTGGGTAAGATCACAAGCTGGTGAGTGCAAAAGCCTGTGGATCTAAGGTAGGTGGAAACATGGCATGGCAGAGATAACTCTCAGGGTTGGGTGTCCCACATGGGGCGACACCTGGTGGCGGGCAAAGTTCCAGCAGAGAGGAAAGTTAAGGGTCAGAGAGAGCCATACCCCCAAGGAGACATCATCATGCTGTCCCCTGGTGAACAGGCTGGGCTCCAATCCTACAGTAACTTTCCTACAAATCCAAGTTCACATAAAATCATCTCATTACCACAGACATATTACATTCTTGGGAAAGAAGACTCGCCATCTTAAAGGTGGCAGTTCTCTATAAGTTACTGTATAAATTCAGATGCTTCCAATTTTTAAAAATCATTAGATTTCTATCTAGAGCCAGATAAATTGATTACAGATGTCATTTGAAGAAAAAGGAACCAAAAATGTGCTGTTAACTGCTGTCAAATCAGCTTTTGACTGAAAGTGATCCATATACAATGGAATGAGACCATGCTCAGTCCTGGGCCAGCCTCTGATGAGGTCTGTGGAAGTTACATAATCTGGTGTCTACTTGAAACTATTCAGAGTGAAGAGGTGGCGTTTACCCTGTCAATCAGGTCACAGCTTGATGACCTCATTTGGAGACACTACAGAGATAAATAGCTCAGTGGAGGCCAGATCCACGCTCTCTGCTTTGTCTTACTGCTGACAAGACATAAGGAGCTACAGTGATGGAACCAGGGGCTGGGAGCTGAAGGAGTCATGTGTAGACTCCTGCCTGCCCTGAGATACTTCCACTGCCGATGGATCCACTAAACTTTCCACCCACTGGCCAGTGATCTTCCTGCATTTGGCATCATTGCATGTATTGCATGAAAGGAGAATTTATGGCCTAGGATCAGACATATGGGTTAATATCAATTTTATGGACTTGATCTGGACTGGGCTGGGATGTTTTCTTAATCCACAATTACTCTTTGATAGAAAGCTCTTTCTTTTACACATTTGAGTGTCTCTGCATCTGCGTCTCTAGTCAACCCAGACTTTCACAAGATCCTTATGATCTGTGGACCATGCTCATGGTCTATTGCAGATACGCTCATTGTGATCAGTGGGGGGTTGGGGGTGCATTTCAGAAGCACGTGGTTGGGCATTTCTTCTAGGATGCATGAAGATGAGGAAGAATAGAACGAAGGAGAGTATGGCCAGAGACATAGACGTAGGAAACATTAAAACACACTTGGATGTTCCTCCTCATTTTTCCAAGATTTATATTGGTGCTTCCTTAGGCAAGCTGACCAGTGACCTAGAACAGAATCTTTCACAATGGATCCCCATGGACATGGATATGGATATGGAGACAGGGCATACACTAAAGACAGTGCTTAAATCAGCAGTGCAAGGAAGAGCTTGTTCATTGGTGGTGCTGGAATAACTGGATAGCCATATATAGAAAAGAATAAAGCTAAGTGATTTGCTCATACAGTCTACCAGGATACATTCCAAATTGCATATATATATTTTTTTTTTTTTGGTTTTTGGGGCATCACTGCTCTCCGGTGGTGGGAGTAGGAGGCCCAGCCCCACTGCTGGAATTGAACCTCCATCCCAGTGGGCCACAGTCCCGCGCACAATCACTACGCCACCGGGGCTCAGCCCTCAAATTGCATATATTTAAGGATAAAAAAACAACCCAAAATTAGATGAAGGGAGTGGAAAATAAGAAGGAATAGCTCATTCACCTGAAAGAGGTAAAAACTTTTTTAATTATGACTTTCAATCTATAAACAATAAGTGGGAAGAGTGATAAATTTGATGTTTTTTAAGAAAGAGAGAATATCTTTATAAAAAAAATTACACTGCTTAAGCAAACCAAATAGACAAAGGACCTCCCAAGAACACAATACGCACATCAGATAGTATTAACTGTAGGTTACTTTAAGGTATATTAATCCTAATTTATAAGGAGACTCTAAAACTAAAGAAGAAAATGCTCTACCACCCTACCAAAACTTAATCCAGCAACATGAACAGATAATTCATAGAAAAATAGGTGCAACCAACTCTTAAACAACAAAAAGATGTTTAGTTTAACTCTTACTAACAATGCACATTGTTAAAACTTCACTCAGATATTGTTTGATTAAATCACATCAAAAACAGGTAAACCCATTCATTGATCTGTGATCCAGCTGAAAAAAACATTAGCCACCTTCATTTGGATGCCTGGGAACTAATTAATTATTGTGAAAAATCAGTAAGTAGAAGAGAAGAAGTTCAATTATTCTGCTAGTCCTAAGACCTTTTTAAAGGACTGAAGACCAAACAATGTTACTTTGAGGACCAAGGTGCACTGGACCCAAGTCAGGCTATTTTCATTTGCCTTAGAGACTTGTGAAAGTTGAACATTGAAAAGAAGCATCAATGCATTTGAATTATGAGGCTGGCGAAAAATATTGAAAGAACCTGGACCACCCATAGAACCAACAAATCCGTCCTGAAAGAAGAACAGTCAAAGTGCTCTTTCACAGGGAAAAGTGGCAAGAATTTGTCTCATTACTTTTGACATATTATCAAGAAGGAGCAGTCCCAGGAGAAGGACACCAGACTGATAGAGCAGAGAGGCAGCGTAAAGGGTCAGGCCTTCCACCAGGTGGACTGATGCAGTGGCTGCAACAATGGGCGCAAACATAACAATTACGAGGATGGCCCAGGACCCAGTGGTGCATGTAGAGTCACTGCGAGTCAGAACCCACTCATAGGATAGGTTCTCCGTAAAACAGGTCTGGAACATAAAACAGACAAAAGGAGTCTGGGACATCTTTTCACTCCAGGAATCAAGGAAGCTGCCAAAGATAACTAGAGTTGTGTCCTGAAAAACTGAAAAATGCCCACCGGTGATCTATAAAAGGAGGCTTGCATAAACAGGTAGGCTAAGAGGATGTATAACGGATACATGAGGATAACTTACCAAGAACCAAATCCATTGTCAGCAAGTCAATTCTGATTCATAAGGGCCTTATCAGACAGATTGTGGGTTTCTGATATTTTAAACCATTATCGGTACAGACAGCCTCATATTTCTCCTGAGGCACAGCTGGTGGATACAAACTTCTGGCTCAGTCATTAGCAATCCATCCTATACCCTGCTATTCCAATAAGGCTCCAAGCCGGAGTACACCCATGAATATTCAGCCGTTTAACAGGATAATTATACATGATTATTTACCTTTGCTCCCTGCAAATTTATTAGGCATAGTAAATAAGGGTAGAAGGGGGGCAGAGTTGAGGAAACTGCTTAGCTATAAGCAAACACCTGAAGGAAAAGAGTCACAAGAGGCCTACAGGCTTATGACCATGCACTGAGCACACCCTCTAAAAAGGGATATAGCAACAGGCTACAGGCGTAGAGTCCAGAGTTTAAGAGACATACAAAAGGAATTGTGCTTAGAAGGGCCATATTGATTGGCGGTGTCTCATTAACATAAAGGGAGCTTCCAAAAGTTTGTGAGAAAATGGAATTAAAAGATCATGGAACCACACACCACCCTCAGGAGGATGCGCAACAGAAACCATGGGGGAAGGGGACAGCAGTTGGTGTAAGGCATGAAAATAATAATAATTTATCACTTATGAAGGTGTCATGGGGTGGGAGAAGGGAGGAAAAAATAAGGAGCTGATCCCAAGGGCTCAAATAAAAGGTAAAGGTTTAGAAAATAATGATGGAAACATATGTACACATATACTTGACACAACTGATGTATGGATTGTTAAAAGAGCTGTAAGAGCCCCTAATAAAATTATCTTTTAATTTCAAAACACCTGCCATCAAGTCAATTCTGACTCAAGGCTTGAAAAAAAAAAAAAAAAGAAAGAACTGTAAGAACTCCAGTAAAATGATATATAAAAATAAAAATAAATAAATAAAGGATCATGGGAGAGTTCCACCAGCTTTTTGAAGTCCCCTCAAAGAACAAACTCCAAAAGCAGTTGATCCGGTGCCACTTAAGATTCACGGGGGCAGAAAGGATAGCAGAGCAGATCTGGGCTCCTTCCGTTTTCAAAGACTTTTTTTTTTTTCAACTTTTTGTTGTGATTTGGGTGAAACTTTACAGAGAGGATCATGGGCTGTGTGTTTAACAGTTTATACACCTTCTGATTGAACTTATCCATGGCCACCCCTCAGTGTCCCATCAATTATCCACTTCCTCCCAGGGATTTCCGTTCCGCCTTCTTTCTTCGATCTCTGAACTTCAGTCAACGCTGTCCTTTCCATGTTAAGTGTTTGATGCTGCTAACACAAGGTGAACTTAGTTCCAGACCTGAACGAGGATGACAAAGGGCTACTGTGTTGGTGGTGGGAGGGGGGGGAGTGTCTAATAAGCCTGGTATCTTCTATAATTTTCAGTTGTGTTCCATGTCTCTCTTCTACTACATCCAGGATCTCCTGGGATCTTTCACCAAGTAATTGATAGTGGGGCCCAGGCACCACTTGGGTCTGATCTCAGAGTTGCGGAGTCTGATAGTCACATGGACAATGACTAATTTCTTGGAATTGTATTGTCAAGAGTTTTGTTAGGTCTTGTGTCAGCTTCACTGGGCCAGGATTCTCAGCAGTCTCCCCGTGGAGGCCTCTCCCTTGATGGGCTCTAACGTTATCTGAACACCTCCATGATGGAATCTTCCATGAGCAGCAAAGTTGTTAAAAAAGGATTAGGGAGGAGTCCAGCCTCCTTTCTCAGGTTAACACCCTCATTCAGTTAAAAGGAAGTTTTGGGGGCATGGGGGCAGGCAGAGTTATGGCCTACTCCTATTGAAGTAGACTTGGTGGGAAGGCTTGCTTTGTGGGACGGTTTGCCTCTTCTTGCTGGCCCAGATCATACATCTGACTCACCAATCTCTTTGGGTTTGAACCGAAAGCTTGCCATATTGCCCGCCAAACCTGGGAGCTCACAGAGGCCTGCCACATTTCTACCAAAGTTGGATTCATTGGACTGAAGACATGAGCCTGTCCAGCTGACTTTGGATTCATCTTCCTCTTTGGGGATGAAAATGCACCTAACCCACACCATGATGTTTTCAAGTAGCTCTGACAATGGTGAGAATGGTGCAGAACCAAGCAATGCTTCATTCTGTTGTGCCTGGAATCATTATAAATCAGGGCCATCTCAACAGTACCCAACAGCAACAATAACTTTTCTCAAACACCATTCGTTTGTCAGTTTTCTTATACTGCATACTTACATGCTGGAACCTAGGCTATTCTGCAGGGTTAATCCAACTGAGAGAAAATTATTTGCCCTACTTCATAACTCAAATATACATTCCTTTACCTTCAGCTATTTTTTGTCCTTCCTCCCATTTGTTTTTTATTTTTACTCAAACTTCTCCACATTGGACAGGACATCAGATTGACCTGCCGTGCTAGTTCAGATTGCTGGTAGCAAAGTCCATCTAGCAAGTGCTTCTCCCTTGGTCCATTTTCAGTCATGGTGGATGTGGTTACATAAATTCAAGACTAGTGGACGATCTCAACCACTGGGCAACAGGACTCTTCTACTCATAGTCAACTCCAGTATGGGGGAGAAGGTGTAATCCATACGATCAGGCCCTCAAGAATTCTCACAAACAGATTTCAGGGTTTAATTATAGTCCTTTCCTGAGGGATCACCTCTGCTTCTGGAACTACAGTATCTGGTAGAAAATGGGGTGATGTGAATCAGAACCAAATCAATGCTACCCTAAAGGTGTTCGTGCGTTTTGGGGAACAGAGAAAAGGTCTGAAAAAGCTTTTATAAAAAGCACAATTGGGTCTTTAGAATAGCTAGAGTAAGTTTTCCCAACAAAATTCACATAGGATTGCCTTTGAAGAGTTACGCAGTGCATTTTCATGATGGAAAAACCAAACAAAATTCCTTGGCACACCTTTTATATTCTTTTTTTCCTCACCAATACAAATTACCAATTTTCTTAGAATGTCTTCCTAACAAGCCCTCGTGGGAATTTTGTGTCCTTTGAGAAAATAGTTCAAGATAACCCCTTGGGAATCCTTAAAAATCAGCCTCCTAATCTTTGTGACGTTTCTGCCTTGACTTGAACTGGCCAAGATCTCTCTGGAAACCACTGCTCGGATTGGGCCTTTTGTGGAGGCAGTGCAACAAGACTTGCATATGAGTGAGGGCATATCTGCAGCCATCCATTGACCATAGAGACATGTCCAAATATTTTTATTTGGGATAAACCCAAACATGTATGAACTGGAAACCTTGTAGCAAGACGATTTTTTTTTTTTTGCTTACTATCAGAAAAGGCTGCTGTATAACCCAGGGACCCTAACCCATGTTGTTGTTG
Source organism: Nesogale talazaci (assembly GCA_004026705.1). NCBI lineage: Eukaryota > Metazoa > Chordata > Mammalia > Afrosoricida > Tenrecidae > Nesogale > Nesogale talazaci. Next base: position 8,620 of record PVJH01019000.1, read on the forward strand.
TTGTTGTTGTTGTTGTTGTTTGCCATTAAGTTGGTTCCAATCCATACCGACCTTTTGCAGCACAGAACAAGACACTGCACGGGCCTGCATCATCCTCACGGTTGCTCTTATGCTTCAGCCCTTTGCTGCATCCATCTCATCAGGGTCTTCCTCTTTTCACTGTCCCTCCACTCTACCAAGTGTGATGCCCTTCTCCATGATGTCTCTCCTGACAACATGTCCAAAGCATGTGAGATGAAGTGTCTCCTTCCTTGCCTCTAAGGAGCACTCGTGGCCATACTTCTTCCCGTATAGGTTTGTTTGTCTTTCAGCAGCCCTTGGGGCTTTCTAACCTGTGCAAGAGGACAATTAGTATCCAAACGCCCTTTCCATTTTTGTGTCTAACAGTAGTCCTAAAATTCCCACATTTTGCTTTTCACAGTAACAATTTTTGCCTCTTACCTAAGCATTGTCTCCCCCATTCTGTAAGCTGAGCAGCCTACCCGCTGTTGTCACCTGGCCGCCTTTCCACCTCTACCTGCCTGCGTCACTGCTTGGGGCTGGCCCGAGGCAAATCTGGAAAGTCAGAACAGCTTGGGCTTGCATCTCTCCCCCACCATCTCCGCGCATCTTCCATTCCTCTCTCTCACACATGCTGCCTCCGCGGAGGAAAGTGCCCTTCCAAAACTAATTCTGCACTAAGACATTAGTGGTTGGCAGCCGTGAGTTCTTTCTAGAATTGTGCATCCAGGTGGTGGCTGTATTTTAAAAGACGGCGTCAGAGAAAAGGCTTGGTTCAGACCAGAATGGCCGGCTCTGGCGCTGACTGCTCCCATTCTCTGTGTAGGAGAGGCACAGTTCCCACCTGCTACCAGCTGCTGCCTGCAGCCCCCAGTGCTGAAAGTGGTGACTTAATGTCGGTTCATGTCTTCCCAACCTCGTCCTGGAGAAAAACTTTCTTCTCCACCAGTTGCCGCAGAAGGTGACTAAGCATGAACAATGACTAACTGCAGATGTGAAGAGGTGACCTCTTTGTCTCAAAGGGGACTCACTTTCTGGTGCTGCTCTTGCTCCAGTGATTCTGGGAGGTCAGGCTAAAGCCTTGGGTGGTGCAAATGGTTTACACTTGACTGGTAACCAAATAATTGGGGCGTTCGTGCCTGACCAGCTGCACCAAGCAGGCAAGTCTGAGCTACGTCCTTCCATAACGATAACCCTCAAGACTGTTGCACAGGGAAGCGTGAAACGACTAAGTCTCATTGCAGTCATCCAGGCAAGAAACATTAGCGCTTGTGCTAGGATGGGAGGCGTGGAGGTCATGAAAGAAGACAGGAGGCGTCATGCTGTCGTTAGGTGTTATTGAGTTGACTCGGACTAAAATAAAATCCCTCCTGGGATTTTACACCATCCTCCCAGGCATTGTTGTGCTCAAGCCCATTGTGGTCGCCACTGTGTCCATTCTTCTTCTTGAGGAATATCCTTTTCTTTGCCAATTCTCTACCAAGCACGATGTCCTGCTCCAGGGACTGGTCCCTCTGGATATTATGTCCAGCACACATGAGACAAACTCTCACCATCCTGGGCTTTAAGGAGTGGCCCGGTTATAGTTCCTTCAAGACAAATCTGTTTGTTCAGTCAAGATTTAGGAGGTGATGGTTTGTAACAGTTACAGTCAACAAGAAAACACTTTCTGATGAAGATCAAGGACCATAGCCTTTGGTGTAAAGAAGACAAAATTGACATAAAGAAGACAAAATCCTCACACCTAGACCAATAGACAGCACCATGAGGAATGGAGGGCAAAATTGAAGAGGTCGAGGGATTGATCTTGGTTAGAGTCACAGTCAGACTTACGTAAGTAGCTGTCAAGAAATCAAATGTGTTGGGCTGAGCCCCAGTGGCGTCATGGTTGAGTGTGGGACTGTAGCCCACTGACTTGGCGGTTCAAATCCAGCAGCATCTCTCCAGGCGCAAGGCTGGGCCTCCTACTCCCAATAGAAGGCAGTGACGTCTAAAAATAAATAAATCAATAGAAAAAAAGAAGAAAAAGAAATCAAATGACGTATTGGTGTTGGGCAAATTTGTTCAAAAGATCTGTTATTGTTTGGAAAAATAGAGGCATTACTTTAATTACCTAGGTTTGCCTGATCCAAGTCATGGTCTTGCCAATTTATATATATATGAAAACTGGACAATGGAAAGGAAAACAGAAGAAAAATGATGAAATGTTGGGAGAAGGTAGCAGAAAATACTGAATGTTCTGTAGGCTGCTGAAGAATGAGCAGAAGTAATCTTAGAAGAAACACAACCAGAACGTTCCTTAAATGCAAGAACAGCAAGACTTTGGCTTGCTTTCTTTGGACACATGGTGAGGAGGAACCAGTGGCTACAAAAGGACATCATGGTGGGTAAAAGAGGGGATCCAGGTCTGTAGAAATAAAGGGAAGTTCCAATGAGATGGATGGGTACTGCTGTCACAACAATGGCCTCAAACATCCCAACGCTCATGAAGAAGGCTCGGGGCCAAACAGCACTTCATTGTGTTGTGCACAAGGATTCTAGAGGTTAGAGGGAACTTGACTTCGGCTGACAATAGCAAGCGCAAGTCTACAGAAAAAAATGAATAAAGAGAGCAGGGACCCAGGAAACAGAGGATCTGATTCGCTATCTCCAGACTGTTATTCGATCATCATAAGCTCCTTGATTATACTTAAGAGCCAGATCAGCAAGCATGGCATACAGACAAGTGCTGCCAGCTGCCAATAAACAGATATCTTCTGGGTTTCGGTGTATGAAACCCAGAATTGATGAATCTGTAGGGACAACAAGTAGAATAAAGGGTTTGGGGAGTGGCAGTGGGAGGAGGGTATAGCAGGGAATAAGGGGGAGCTGAGATCAAGTAGTTTAAGAGGAAAGTATTTGTACAATACGGTTTGATGTGATCAAACTGTGGCATGTTTTGCTATCTGTATGAGCTCCTAATGAAATGGTTTTGAAAAATGAAATAAATAAATATTGCAGCCTGGGGGAAAAACAAACAAAAACCAAGGAGCTCAGCTCTTCTCTGTAAGACCGGAGATTGCCATGAGTCAGCAGGAACTTCACCACCATGGGTGTGGCTGGGGAGCGTTTTTTTCCACGCCTTTCCTGGCTCATGTGTGCTCTTTCCCTGCAGGCATGATCTTCCCTGCCTCGGGCCCTGCTTCTGCCCAACTCAACCCACTTAGCACCGGATGACACAGGCACAAACTCTTGTGGTTTAAGGCCATGTGTAAATTCTCTGTGATTTCCAATTCCACCCTGAGCCCCTCCTGTGTCCAAGGGTCATTTTCAATTGGCCTGAGTGGGGGAGGGTTGGTAGGTAATGGTGGGTTGTGTGTAAACCCGACTTCCACATCCCTGGGACCGCCAGTTCCATGGGGAGGACAGCTTGCTGGCACTGGGGCACTTGCCCAATCCTGCTTGTGCAGCAGGTCCTAACGTCCAACCTGGCTCACAGTCACCAGCTAACTGCTTTCCTTCCATAAAGCAGGGGCATAAGGTCAGCAAGCTCCACACTCCCAGGGACATACCAGCAGTGACCTGAGCCTCCTCTCCTCAACAGGCCGCCCTTAAGAGACATAAACTCTTCTCCATGAATCCCAGTTGTGCAGCCATCTCTCCTTGCCTGCACTGTTCAGTGTTCCTCAATCCATCTGTTGGGGGTGGCCTGGGGATAATTACAGCACCGACTTCAGTCCTGTCAGCAAGGCTTACTCAGGGACCACGGGACGGTGACGGAGCAGCGAAGTAAAGAGAAATGTTGGCAGGAAAAACCCCTGCTGCTTTAAAATCCACAAGGGGAACCTTCCACCTGTTTTCTCCAGCAGTCTTACGGGGCAGGAGTTTCTGCTCTTGGGTATCTCCTGCAAAGAGGTGTTCTTGTTCTGGATTCTGCGGGACTCTGGGTGGGAAAGATAATACTTTTGTGCTTGACTTTTCCCTCTGATTGATTTCTACCCCACACCCTGCCCCTACTGGTGGTCCACCTCTGATCGACTGTCCAATAGCTCTGGGCAAACCCATACCTGTCAGCCATCAGAGCTTCCTGTGTACTGTTTGCACCACAGATGAGAATTCAGGGGGTTCACTCGCCCTGAGAAGGCAGCTCCCTGCAAAGACAACGCTGTTCCCACTGGTTCTTGTTCCTCCAGAGCAAGTCAAGGCCAGAGTCAGGGGCCTTCCCACGCCCTCCACCCAGCCAGCTTTCCCTGGCAAAGCCTCTGTTGGGTTGCCTTCGACCCTTCCCATACCTGTTCAGCTTGCTCGTCTCCCCAGGCATCTACACATAGATGCCAGCGATAGCGTTTAGTGCAGGACTATGCCTGTAGTAGTTAGGAGAAGGGCGGTGGGGGGGGGGGGGGGTTTAATGTCTAGCAAGAGACTTCCTAACTTGAGAGAAGGGAAAGGAAATGTACACTCAGGAGGAGGTGACCATAGAATAGGGCAAAAGCCCACAGTGGGAGGAGGGCAAGGGTTGGAGGCAGGGTGCAATTCAGCCGGTTGGCACTGGGTTGCCACAACCAATGCCCACGTTTTTATGGTTTGCAAACCGGTTGTTAAAATGGAACTTGTCATCAGGGTTTTCTGCAAGGCAGGCAGGCGGGTTGTGGTGCAATGTGGAAATCACAGATTTACTCTTTACTTTTTCATTATATTTCTCTGTGCAGCAGCATATGCCCATAGTAATCTTCCTTCCACCAGTAGGTATAAAAAATAAACTAAATAGGCATACAAAATTAGATGCAACGATGCTTGTAATATGTATCTATTCATTTTGCAAAACTCGTTACACTTTTGGTGAGATGCTACATTTTTATTCCCTTGCATTTGTTACTTCAGGAGACAGTACCCCAACCAGTTTCAGCTGTGTGTTATGCCCAAATCCCCACGATGTATTATGAGTGGATTATGCAATCCCTGAACGCATTCAAAGAGCACAATATATCATTAGAACCACTGTTGTAAGTTGAACAGAAGTAGAAAAGGGTTTTTCAAAAATAAATAAAATGTGTTCAGAGAAGAGACATCGTCTAGCTGTTTCTAATAGGTCAAATGCAATGACCATTGTCTAATTGACCTACTTCAAAAGCAATGACATCCTACTCCTACAGTGAAAAGATGGTTATGGATAAATCGCCAAGCTGGTGATGCTCAGACAAAAGTGAAGACTATTGCAAGTAAGAATGCCAATCAACCAACATAGAAATATCTTAAATAACAGTTTAATTGTTTATTTTCAGGTACATGGTTCTATTTTTTCATCCATATGTTAAAATTTCATGTAACATGATCTAATTTTGTGGACCTCTTTTGTTGTTTGTATTTAAGTAGATAAACAACCTTTATATACATGTAAAGGTTGCTTATTATTATCAGAGGTGGCCGGCCTCTGATACACTTACAGCAAGGGTTCAACAGGCAGCTGTGCAGCGATAATTATTATTTAATATAATAATGATATAGAGATCATGACAGAGAGAGAAAGAAAGTAACAATGAGAGTCAGACATACATAACATCAAAGTTAACATGCTCACCTTCACCCTGTATGGTGGACCACATGGAGGTGGAGAGGGAGAGGGAGTTACATGAGGGAGAGGAGCCGAGAGCATCTGGCACTCAGGGGCAGCAGAGAGGCAGGCAGGAGCGACCCACGAGCAAGGGTCAGGAGTGAGGGTGATGAACATTAATTTTCCCCATTTAAGTAGTCTAGCAGGGCACATAATTTCTCTAGTCACTGGTCAGGACATGCCGCAAGCGGGAGCTGTCTTAAGGGCTATAAGATGATGATAATGGTTTAGGGATGCCTCATGACCAAGAGGAGAGGGATGTGATAAGGAAAGACTTCAGACTCCCGGGGGTGGGTGAACAGGTCTATATTGACAGGTCTATATAGAGGTCATTGACAATGACTTTTGAATCCCACCCATAGGCCTGGAGGGAAGCAGATCACTATCCTACCTTGAGTCATGCAAAGCCCTCAGATAACTGGGAGCATCAGGGAGATCAGCTATCTTAGCCTCATCACGAGTCAGACATAGACCTCATAAAATTGGGAGCTTCAGTGAGAATAGCTAGCACACTAAATGTTGGTAAATTGCTTGCTTAATATTTTGGAGTATAATAATTATGGAAAAGTTCTGATATATATACATATGTGTGTGTGTGTGTATATACATATATCAAAATGGCTGCCAGGGCAGCAAACTGCCATTATTTGGGTGCCAGCACTGGTTAAAGGCCAGAGGTCCTGGGGAGGGCAAAGTTTAAGTGATGGTATCGTGAGAGGGTTGCCAGGCAGGAGGTGAAATACAGCCTGGTGAATTGTTGAGTGGAAGGCTAATCTGCTCCGTAAACCTTCGCCCAATTCACAAGAGGGATTTGGGGGTTCGAATTACGGGTAACAAAGGCTGGGACCTGTGGGAACATGATGCTACGTCCTTCATCCCAAAGAGCAGGCGGTGGGTTCGGTCCGCCCATGGTTTGGTTGACAGATGACCAGGTCACTGCTATACCACCGATGCTTCTCGAACCGCGCCGCGACAGAACACCAGCCTAAAAGGACAAGTCGAGTCTCTGAGGACCGATGACTGAGAAGAGGAGGGAATGGGGTCCCAGGGGATGGGCTGGAACTGTTGGATTAACCCACCTGGTAGGCCTGGCTCCGGGCCTAACAAGGATGCTCAGCCGGGAGCTGCTTTTTGCCAGCCTGCCTGGGACGTGTCTGCTGTGACACCCCTTGTAGGTTCATCTGGAGCGCAGCTTACTGCTCTGTTCTTGCCAACCAGAAGGGGGCACGTTTGGAAGGTAGCAGAGCTGTGGCTTATCCCTGGAGCTCTCTGAAGAACGGTGTCCTGTCCTGGTGGACATGCCCACATGGGGGTGGTATCAGGGGCTGTGCAGTTGCTTCTGTCCCGCGGAGGCTCCCTGTACTACAGAAGGCAGCACTGCCCCGTCCTGCACTGTTCCGACAATCATTGTCACATTTGAGGCAGTTGCTGCTGGTGCCATGTCAGCCCATCTTGTCGGGGTCCTTTCTCTTCTCCGCTGACCTCCTGCTTTTCCCAGCACCGTGTCCCTCATAGGCCACATGACTCCTTCCCAAGCAGGGCCTTCCATTCCCAGAGTGGTCACGTTGCTCTTTCCTGTCTTCCATCTGATACTGACAGCATCCTGTGCAGATTCCTTCTGGATGCTCATCAACTTCTTCAAGACAATTGGCTTCTTATTATATCTGAGTCAGATGCCTTTTCTTACTGGATCTTTGGATTTAGAGACAGTGGGTCTTCTCTCCCTGTATGTGTTTCCTAGGGCTGCGGTGGCACAAATGCCCCAGGTGGAGGTGGAAGGGTGGACTTTAGGGGACAGAGACTTATCTGCTCACAGCTCTGATGGCTGAAAGTCCAAATCAGGGCCTGTACCTTGTTGATTCTTTCAGAGAACCTTCTGGTTCTGGAGAATCTTGATTTACAGACAGGTCCTCACTTGCGTCTGTCTTTCCATGCCCGGCATGTCTCTGTGCCTATTCAACTCTTCCTGTAACTCAGACGTCATTAGATATGTAACTGAAGGGGGCTACTCAGGAAGGCTCGAATTCTCATAACAAAGAAAGCCCTATTTCCAAACAGGATGGCTCGCTAGATATCTGTTGTTGATAGAGCCAGAGCGAAGACAGTCTCCTAGGTGAGTGCCTAAGAGACTGGGACAGTGCCCAGATGTACAGGACCGAACCCACAAAATAAGGAGCCCAGTAGGTGCCAAGATCGCTGACACATCACAAAGCAGCAGAATCCACCAGCTGCTCTGTGGGAGAGAAATGAGGCAATCTGAACTCAGAAAGGGCTACAGCCTCCGAAATCCCAGAGAGGAGTTCTACTCCATCCTACAGGGTTCATGGTGAGTTGGAATTGACGGACAGCCGATTTTATTATGGGTTTGGGTTTGACCCTACACAATCCTCATGACACCTCAGGGGTTTGGGTTTGACCCCATGCAATCCTCATGACCCTTTGAAAATAAGGTCACAACTCTACTGTGGAAGGAATGGGTGTATTTGCTTCTGAGAACCGTCTCCTCCTTCTACTGCTCAGGGTAGCTCCTGTCTGTTACACAAAAGTCATGTGATTATTTGCAAGCAGGCCCTCAGAGCAGTCAGATATTGGAAGACTTGGTATTCCTCCATTCCAACCTAAAAGGAACTCTTGGAAAGAGGCATGGCCGAGATGCAGCCTCCTGAATCCATTCTTGCACCGGGTGAAACCATCCTCGCTGGCCGTCTCTGCCTGAGCCCCCTGCTGCAGACACTCTGTCCATCCATCTGACTATGGAACTTACTTCTTTTCTCTGCAAGCATGATGTCCTTCTCCAAGGACTGGTGTCTCTTCACAATACCTCCCTAGACCTAGGAAACCCCTAAGTCCTCCTGCAAGCATTAGCCCTGGCCCCGGAGCTGTCAGCCTGAATTCAGAGCCGCACCAAAACCCTCATCACCCAACTACTAGTCGTCCCCCAGCCTCCCATGATTGTCTGCAGCTCACGGTTATCTAAAATTCTCTGGATGAAACCTGAGACAGCTCCCAAGGTGAGGACAGAGCTTGTGTCCCAATCCATTCGGGGAACTTCCCGCTGGAAAAACAGGAGAGGGGACACGCTCTGTATTTATCCGAAAGCAATGGAGCCTCAAGTCAGAAATGAAGATGACCCTATTCCGGAGATGGGGAGGAAGCCCTCAAGGTCCATATAAACTATCCAACTACTGATGTCCATAGCATTCAGAAAGCGTCCCAGCTGAGTGACCCAAGGACACCCAGGGCAGCCCAAGCCCTTTACAGAACAGCTGGAGGAACAAAGGCAGACATAAAATGAAAGAGACCAGCTCCCCTCCGACAGAGACCCCAGCAGAAAGCTGTGAGCCTGTTAGCAGAGTGCGCTTCCCAGCCCACCCTTCAGAGGTTTGCCGCTGAAGCAGCACAGCTATCGTCGCGGGGATCCATTCGGCCCTGGTTCCGATGAACAGCAAACTCTGCTTTAATGAGAGAAAAGACATCAGTGTTCCCAGATGTGACTGCCCTAAGTAAAACCTCGTAGCCAATCCTCACACCCCAAACATACACAAGTTGGAAAGGGAGAGCTGGGTATTTTGCATGGGTTCTTCCAGTCAATCCTCACCCATCATCAAAGGTGCCCCACTTCATCAGAAAGGTAACTCACCACTATAGTCAGATCCATCCATGATGCCCTGGGTCCAGCCAATCCATTCCCTTTCTACCACACAGGAAGGGATGTGCCACCTTCGCACAAAGCCCCCCTTCCAGAGATAACTTCCCCTCCTGAAGTTAAATACTATCGATAAGCGTTCCAGTCTGTGCACTTTCTAGAAACATGCCCCCTGAAGGTGGGCCTGAGATGAGGTCCTACCCTCCAGGTGGCAGGGAGATAAAGCGTCCCTGTGGAGAGGCTGTAAGGGAAGGCAAGAGAGACCTGGCACCTCCCCACAGGTTCCTTCCTCCACAGCTGCTGGTGGATGGCTGGGGGCCCGAGCATCCGTTCTGACTCAGAATAACCATACCTGTAACAGAACTCCACACAGCCGAGGCCTGAGCGAGTGTAACAGTGACTTCTGTTTTGAGCCCACTCTAGGTGAGAGGACAGGAAGCCTTCTGATGACTCCGTCAACCCCCGTCTGCGCGTGGGTAGACAAGCCCACTCTGCTAGTTGGTTCCGACTCATAGCAGCCTGACAGGGCCCAGGAGAACCGTGCTTCTGAGGCTGCAAATTGCTAGGGGAGCAAATGAGTTTAAACCTCCCACTTGGCCATCTGCAGCCCAAAGCTTAACCCACTGTGCAAACAGGGGTCCTGTGTGCATAAGCAGAAAGGAAAAAAACAAAAAATCCTCCTTTCGGCCACTGAGTCACCTCCAGGCAACTCTAGAGGCCTCTCTGGGTTTCTGAGACTAGAAAGTTTTCACCAGAGTTGAAAGCCTCCTGGTTCTCCCACAGAGCAGCTGGTGGTTTCAAACTGCTGACTTTACAGTCAGCAGTGCCCCCCCCCCATCCCCGAGTGGGCTTAAGCCTCGAACCTTGATGTTATCAGCTCAACACGTTAGCCACAAGCCACCAGGTCTCCCTATATTCTTCCAGGAGTCTGTGGGTGGTGCACACAGTCAACTCACTCCATAGGGGGGCTTACCCAGAGGTACCTAGGAAGAAAGTCCTGGAGATCTATGCCTGAAATATCAATCACGGAAAACCCTGTGGAGCAGAGATCTACTCCCACCGACGTGGAGTGCACCTGAGCCAGGGGCCCCTTGTTGACAACTGGCAGGGCTGGGGTGGGATGGTATTCTAAACCGTGGACTGGGCCCTCCTAACTCTTACCCTCCCCCACCTCCATCACGCCCACCGCACTGGAGAAATCCTTAAGTTTTCAACCAAGGTGGCTTGTGCCCCAGGGGCCAGGAGCTTCTTCCCTCTTTAGAGGGAGGGGGCAGTGGGTGAGTAGCAGCAGCCTTGACCTGCAGCTTGTCAACGTCCTGCGGGGACTAACAATCAGCACAGTTCTAACTGTGCCTCCTTCCGTCCCAGACCCTGAGAGCGGTCGTTCGTTCATCATCGAAGGCTGAATACCCACCATCAGTCAACGTCGTCTCCGCAGAACCTATCTGTGATGCAGAATTCATCTAAAGAGATTCACCCTTAGAAGGGAATAGCAATGAGTCAAACACTCACCCTCAGGAGGGTTATGGGATCAACTAATGATCTTTCCTGCAGGAACAATTCTTAATCCTTGGCTCCATTCTACATAAAAACCAAAGTCATCGCTGACTTGCAGGGACCCCCTGAGGGTTCCCAAGAGACTGTAACTCGTTACAGGAGTAGAAAAGCCTGTCAGGCTTCAGAGGAGGTCACAGTGGTTTCGAACTGACAATCATGAGCATCACAGCCCAGGGAGGAACTACTACACCACTAGGGAGCAGTCCTTCACAACAGACCCGGTCACACGTTAAGCAATCTCGGACATTAGGGACTTACGGGGAATTCACCCAGGGCGCCAATTGCCTGCAAAGCTTTCAGCGGTTGGAGCTGTTGGTTGCCTTTGAGTTGGTCCCCGCTCTTGATGACCTCACCGAGCACAGAAGAGACCACCTGCTTGGCTCTGCGCCAGCCTCACAATTGTGGGTCATGTGTGTGAGCCCGTTATTTTGTCTGTGTTGTCACACACACACACACACACACACACACACACACACAGCTGCAACAAGGCTGAATGAACTCAAGAACAGCTGGCAGGCTCTACCCCCAAACCAAGGCCATGGCCCCTCGTCAGCTCTTATTTATTATTTTATAAAGATCATTTTATTGGGGGCTCTTACAGCTTTTAAAATAATCCATACATCAGTTGCCTCAAGCATATTTGTACATATGTTGCCACCATCGTTTTCTAAACATTTACTTTCTATTTGAGCCCTTGGTATCAGCTCCCCCTCTTCTCCCTCCCCTCCCTCCCCCACCCATCCACCCTCACGACCTCTTAATAAATTATAATTATTATTTGCATACCTTACACCAACTGCTATTTCCCTTCCCTCACGTTTCCACTCTTTGTCCCCTTTGAGAGAGGGCGTGGGTTATGCATCAATCATTGCAATCAGTTTCCCCTTCCTCCCCTCTTCCTGCCTCCTTCTTCCTACTCTTCTCATACTGATACTCCCATTACTGTACCTGAGGGGTTTATCTGTTCTGGATTGTGCAGTTCCTATACTGTACCAGTATACATGTTGGTTGAGAATGAGGGGGGTCAGAGCAGAGACCCATCTGTAGACAGTTAGACATCCCCTCAAAGAAGGGTCACAAGAAAGGGATGAATCAACCAGGGTACAGTATAACATTGATGAACCACGAGCATTTCTCTGGAATAGTTAGGTTAAAATGTAATATCTTATCATTCGTTTTTCCCTTTTAACCCATTCTTCATTTGTTCTAATTTTTATTAGTTTCTGCTTCATTTTGGATTGGAAGAACAATGTAACCAAAGTTATTCAACAAGCTGTATACAAAGTGTCAAATGAGAAACTAATTTGAAAATATAATAATTTATAAATTATCAAGGGTTCATGAGGAATGGGGGAAATAAGGAAATAATGCCAAGCACTTAAGTAAAAAGAAAATGTTTGGAGAATGATGATGACAACAAATGTATAAATGTGCTTTGCATACAATGGATGTATGGATAGATTGTGATAAGAGCTGTACAAGCCCCCAATAGCATGATTTTAAAAAAATACAACACCCAATTCGATGTGTAAACTTGCAATGAAAACTCAGTGGGCTTTCCTTTTTTTAGTCTGGCTAAGAAAACCCTATGGAACAGTTGCAATTGATAAAAACACGGATTGACATGCTTTAGACTAGATTGGACAGCAGCTGGGCTTGGTGCCTGTGATCGGTTAGGTTCTCTGGAGAAGCAAAGCCAGAGGGATGGGATGTGTCCAGAAAAAGATTTCTATCAAGAAATGGTTTGCACAGTGGGTAAGTGCAACCTGGCTCAAGACAGGCTTCTCCTTACAAACAGAAGCTGACTAATAAGAAAATGGATGATGACACAGAGACAGGGGCAGACTGGAGGGTGGGAGGTAAGTGCAAAGATAAATGGATCCCAAGGCAGTGCAAAGAATCCACCTGATCTGTCCCAACAGAAGATTGAGGAACCAGACCAGGGAGGTCTTATCAAGCTGAGAGCCAATGCATAGGTTGGGCTCAGCTCCTACCCTTACCCCGGAGTGCCTAGCTGACACACTCCTCATCACAGGTGTTTGGGTGTGTTCGCTGCCCCTTCTACTGCCATCAAGTCAGTTCGACTCCAAGGACAGAGTACCACTACCTCCTAAGGCTATCGATCTATATGGAAGTGGACTGCCTCGTCTTTCCCCCACAGAGCGGCTGGTGTGTTCAGACCACTGACCTTCCAGTTAGCAGTGCAATGATTCACCAACTGCCCCAGCCAGACTCTGGAAAGATTTGTAAATGTCCCATGTGCACGACCTTCTTTATCAGCATGAACAAAGGTCAGGGCAGCCAAGTCGCTCCGCCCCTGAGTTAAAGTCACGTGAGGCCCAAGGACGAGGACGTGTTCCCAGGAGGGTGAAGAAGACTCTCGGGAGCGAGGGTCTAACACAGGGGTTTCCAGAGTTGCCTGGCAGAAGCCTGCTCCCTAGCGAGCCACTGCCTCCTATGCACGTGTCCCCTCCATGGAGGGAGCAACAGCTGTCTACTCTAAAGCAAGTCACCAGACGTTTTTTATTTTCTTTCATCATTTTATTAGAGGCGCATACATCTCTTATCACAATCAATACATACATCTACTGTATGCAAACCACATTTGTACATTTGTTGCCGTCATCATGCTTGAAACATCCTCTTTCTACTTAAGCCCTTGGTATCAGCACCTCGTATTACCCCTGCCTCCCCCTCCTCCTCCCTCATGAACCCTTGATAATTTACAAATTATTGATATTTCGTCATATCGTACACTGCCAGATGTGTCCCTTCACCCACTCCCCTGTTGTTCATATCACAGGGAGGAGGTTAAATGTACATCCTTGCAACTGGTTTCCCCCTTTCTACTTGACCTTGCTTCCACCCTCCTGGTATCAACATTCTCACCACTGGTCCTGAAGGGATCATCTGTCCTGAATTCCCCATGTTTCCGGCTTCAATACAAACCAATATACATCCCCTGGTCTAGCCACATTTGTAAGATAGAATTAGGATCATGATAGCAGGGGGTGGGGGTGGGAAGGGGTGCATAGGAAAAATTTAAGAACTAGAGGAAAGTTGCATATTTCATTGTTGCTACATTGCACCCTGACTGGCTCATCTCCTCCCTGTGACCATTCTGTAAGGGGATGTCGCTTCACTACAGATGGGCTTTGGGTCCTCAATCTGTACTCCTCATTTATAATGATATAATTTTCAGCTTTTTGATGCCTGATACCTAATCCCTTTGACACCTCGTGGTCACACAGGCTGTTCTTCCATATAGGCTTTCCTGCTTCTGAGGTAGATGGTCACTTATTTACTTTCAAGCCTTCAAGGTCCCAGACTCTATATCTTTTGATAGCCGGACACCATCAGCTTACTTCAGCACATTTGCTTATGCACACATTTGTCATCAGCAAGCATATCAGGAAGGTGGGCATGCAATGCTATGATTTTTAGTCCTTTGAAGACTGATAGCTGATTCCTTTGACACCTCATGGTCACACAAGCTGGTGTGCTTCTTCCATGTAGGCTTTGTTGCCTCTGAGCTAAATGGCTGCTTGTTTACTTTCAAGCCTTGAAGACCCCAGATGCTACATCTTTTGACCCCAGATGCTACCATCCGCTTTCTTCACCACTTTTGTTTATACACACATTTGTCTTCAGAGATCGAGTCAGGAAGGTGGGCATCATGGAATGCCAATTTAATAGAACAAAGTGCTCTTGAATTGAGGAAGTCCTTGAGTGGAGGTCCAATGCCCATCTGCTGTCTTAATACTAACCCTATAAGTATATGCACGTAGATCTGCTTCCCCATCATCATTTATAAATATATTTACCTATGTACATGCCTGTATTTAAATCTCTATAAATGTCCAGTCACCAGGCCTTTCTTCCGAGTTGCCTCAGGATAGGCTTGAACCCCCAGCTTTTTGGTTGACAAATGACCAGGTGAGCTATTTCCAACCCCTCCCCGCCCAGCTAACACAGCCTCGAACGCAATTCAAATTCTGAGTCACCCTCTATAGATGGAGGAGTGCTGCCCCGCTGGGTTTCAGAGACTGTCAGTCCTTATCAGAGCAGAAAGCCTCATTGTCCTCCTAAGGAGCAGCTGGTGGTTTTGAACTGCTGTCCTTGTGGTTAGTATCCCAACATATAGCCCATGACATCACTAAGGCTTCTTTCAGCTCTCCCCACCCCACCACTACCACCCCACCCCCACGTTCATCAATATTCCAATGAACCCTCAGCTAGTTTCTGTTTCCAGGAAAAAAAAAAAAAGGATAAAGGTGGGGCGGGGCAAAAACCAGTGGAGTCACCCCATGCATGGTCTCACATGCTCTTTGCTGCTGGTGGTGGTGTAGTCATCATTGTTTTGTGCCATGGAGCCAATTCTGACCAGTAGCTACTTGGTGCTCAATAGAGTGATGCACTCACTAGCTTTCTCAAAGTCCTGCCTGAAGGGCTCCGCCAGGGCAGATGGAGATTTTTGGAAGCGTCAAGCCTGTAGTAAGCTTCTTCTGTGCTCCCGAAGTATCTGTACTCCCCTGGTCTTTTCCCTGTTCAAAGACCATTTATTAAGCTATGTCCGTGGAAAATGCTCAATCGGCCCCGGGGTTTCCCCTTGAACCTGAAGGATGGGCCTGGGACTTGTGCTTCCTGTGGATTAACAAGGCCCATCTTCCTCAGCCTGGAACCTTTGGCAAAATTGAGTGAGACCAGAGCTGACTTCTCTGCCCACGGGGCGAGAGAAGACCAGGATGACTGCAGATCATGATTTACAACCTCTGGTCTGCAAAGTCGTTCACGAGTACTTCAGCCTGCGATGAGTAATTAATCAATGAGGTGCAGACGCTTGGCTGGGAAGAAAGATGGTTTCACGAGACGCCCCAGTGATTCTGAGAGCAGGCGACAGGCTTTAACCATGTGAGGGAGAGGATTTGTCCCCACCAAGCGCAGAATGGAGACAGCCAGGCCAGCACGGGGAGAGCTGTCTTCCTCACCTGCTGTGCCAGAAATGCCACACACGGACCTACGTTACAAGTCAACAGAGACTGGTGCTCTCGTGGGCTGGAAGTCCAAACTCGGGGAGCCAGCTCCACTGCTGTTGGGTAGAGCTAGGACAATTCCAACTGCAAACTACCCCATGGAAGCCAGCAAATCACTCCCTGCACCGCCATCATCTTGGGGGGGGGGGGGCGGTGTTGTCAGGCTGGTTTGTCTAGAGAAACAAGCACAGCGACACTCATAGGTGTACAAGGAAGAGCTTGATATCAAGATGAGATCACATCAAGACGGCATCCCAGCCCGGTCTAACTGCAATCCATGATAGCCGGAGTCCTCTTCAGACTCGGGTAGCTGCAGGCTGAGGGGCTGCAGAAAGGTAGGCCAGTAGGTGCCGAATCGTGTGCACCCAAGGTAGAAAGAAACCTGGCAGGCCACCTACCGAGAGCCCTTAGGTCCAGTGTCCCACATGGGCATGGAAGCAGGCTGAGACCCAACAGAGAAGAAGGCAAAGCAGTAGAGAGAGAGAGAGAGACAGGGAAGTCACCAAGCTCTCCCTTATAAGAAGGCCACACCCCCAAGGAGGCATCTTCAGGCCTGATTGACAGGTTGAACTCCCCCCCAACATTTTCATCCAAATTCGGGTTGACATAAAATCTCACTGCCACAGGGAGGGTCCTTGGCTCTTTTCTGTGTCTGGTTCTGGCCTTCCTGGAAGTGTTAGCATTCATCTTCCCCTGGGTCTAGAACAGTGGTTTTCAACCTCCCTAATGCCTCAGCCCTTTAATATAGTTCCTCAGGCTGGGGTGACCCCTCCTGTCATAACATTATATTCGTTGCTAGTTCATAACTGTAATTTTGCTACTTTTATGAATTGGGAGATCCCTGTGAAAAGGGTCATTCAATCTCCCAAAGGGATCATGACCCACAGGTTGAAAACCACTAGTCTAGAAGGTTCTCAGTGCAGGGACCCCAGATTCAAACGATGGACTTTGCTTCCAGCTCCCCTTTCTTGGTGGTAGTAGCTTCCTCCATTCCTGGATCCTTCTCTCTGTCATTGACCCCTGATAAGCAAAAAGATCATGTAAACTGCAGCCCAACGAAACCCCCTTCCATTGCTTCAGGGCTATGGTGGGATTGGGGGTGTTGAATCCCCTCCTTAATCTTCTTACAACTGAAGGGTTCTCACATCAGATCACATCCTGGGCACTCATCACACAGCGTCCACCTTACACCATCGCATAAACCCTATGTAACACCATCATATAAGCACCATATTACATCATCATGTAACTGTTCCCTTACATCATCGCATAACCATCACTTACATCATCACATAGCTGCCAGCTTACATCACTGCAAAGACATCATTTACATCTTATAGCACTCACATTGCGTCATGACATGGCCACATTGCATCATCAAATAGCTGCCACATCACATCATCACATAACCACCATGCTATATTTTTACATAAATGCCACATTACATTATCATATGACAGCACCATGACATCATTACATGCCTGTCACACTACTGAGACCCAGGCAGGGTGGGCACATATTTTGTGGTTGCTGTTAGGCGCCATCGTGTTTGGTTCTGACCCACAGTGGCCTTATGTATAGCAGGAGGAAGCGCAGTCCGTCCGCTCCTCGGCCATCCTCACGGTTTTTCTTATATTTGAGTTCAGTGTTGCAGTCACTGTGTCAATCCTTGTTGAGGGTCTTCCTCTTTCTCACTGCCCCTCTACCTTATGTACCATAATGTCCTTCTCCAGGGACCGCTCTCTCCTGACAACATGTCCAAAATACTTGAAATGAAGTCTCTCCATTGTTGCTTCTAAGGAGCATTTTGGCTGTACTTCTTTAAGGACAGATTTGTCTCTTCTTTTGGCAGTCCATGGTACTGTCAATATTCTTCACCAGCACCATCATACAAATATGTCTATTCTTCTTAGGGCTTCTTCTTTCGATGTCCAACTTTCACACACATATGACGTGATCGAAAAGACCATGGCTTGTGCGTCAGGGGCACCTTGTATCAGTAACATCCTTGCTTTTCAGCACTTTAAAGAGGTCTCAGGCAGCAGATTATACATACTTTAGGGAGACACAATTGAATCCATGATGAAGCCTGAAGGTTTCTTCCAGAACCATGCCTACGTGTATTAAACCTGTTGCCTTCAGAGTCAATCCCGATTCATAACAACATCATAGGAGAGTGTAGAATGGCTCCTAGAGTCTCCAGGACTGGCTGCTTGCTTTGTCTTGTTTTATTTGTGGTGGGGGGGGGGGGGGGCGGGGGTAAAAGGGTCAGATTATACAGACAATATCCTATTACTGCTGAATCTTGAAAAGAAAAAAGAAGTAACTAAAATATGCTCTTTAATTTCTACATTCTCAGGCTCCCTGGAAATGATTGCACCTAGCTGAAACCCTCTTTCTTCCTGGTGCCTTTGTCATGTTTATTTGTGTATGTAAAGCAATCAAGATACCCTCCTGGGAAACTTTACACATGGAGATAAATGGCCTGCCACAAAATGGAATGGTTCCATGGTAGCATTCCTGCCCCCTCACTGAACGTGTAAACAATTTGCACAAGGTTAACGAAATGACTCACTGGAAGAGTCAGAGATAAAGTGATCCCTAACTACCATCCAGCCCCCGCATTTCCCCACTAAAACATGGTTTGTTTCTTTTTTTTTTCCTTCCCATAAATAACTTCCAGAGCATTTACAATTCGAAGGAAATCAGTATTCACAGCTGCATGATGCCAGTCTTTTCTGCCATTTCTATTTTGTAAAGTCCAATAAAGATAAGAGGACTGTTATCTCTTTCTTCTCCTTCTTGAAACTCAGACTTTTCCTTCCTCTTCTTGAAATGTCCTCAGCTTAGAAGAACCTCACCACCCACTGTGGCTGCCCAGTGGATTCCGACTCATGATAACCTGATGGGAGGCAGAGTAGACCTGCTCTTGGGCCCAAGACTGCAAATCTTTCTGGGAACAGACTGTCTTTCCCCCTGGGAGCACCTGGGAACCAACTACGTTCAGGTTAGCAGCCACACGCATAAGGCAGAACTGCTGTGCCACCAGCCTTCGATTGACCTCACTGCTGCATCACTTTTGAACATGCTCCAAAGTTCTGTTTTCCTCTAATTGACTATGAGGGATGGATCTCTGAGCGGAAATGCCAACAAAACCCTCCAGGGAGTGTGTGTGTGTGTGTGTGTGTGTGTTATTCAACTCTATTTATTTGACTTTAAGGATCCCAGGTACACGTTAGGCTGTTATCCATGAGGCAAGCAGTTCAAAACTACCAGCTGCTCCAAGGGAGATGAGGCGTTCTATTCCTGTAGAAAGTTAAAGTCTTGGAAACCCACAAGGGCAATTCTACCTTGTCTTGTAAGGTCACCATGAGTCAGAATCAACTCAGTGGCAATGGGTTCAGTTGAGTTCTATTCAGTAGTGCTGTCAGTTAAGCTCTGGATTGCAAACTATAAGGTCGGAGGTTCAAGTCCACTTGCCACTGCACTGGAGAAAGATGAGGCTGCCCCTACAAAGATCAACAGTCTCAGAAAAACTTTCTGGGACCCTGGGAGGCAGACTTGACTCCACTGCAGTTGGTTGGACTTGGTTTGGTTTTTGATTCCCGGAAACGACTATCTTTCTTCAAGTATGGCAGATGTGTGTGCTGAGTGCATTACACTGAAATTCATGCCACCTCACTCTTTCATAAGAAGAGAAGTCCTGGATGGTGCCAAGTTGAGAATGGCAGCTGCCATCCCCTCGTGTGCAAAAACCGAGCAGGAATTCCAGGTAGAGGGTGAGATGATCAAAGTTCTCCTTCATCAGACAGCTAGCCAAGAACACAGGAAGCACAGAACCAGGAGGATGGGAAAGCAGCATCCATCCAGCAGCGAGCCACAGCACGGCGCACGCATCTCCTGAGCGCTGGTCACCACTCCCTTTGCGGTGACAAGCACACGCTTTAGAGCATATTGCAGCTGACAAAGCACATTCCGATCTGCAATCGGGCTGCAGGCAAGAGCCGGGATCTCTTGGCTGTCACACTCGTACCAAGCTTGCACTTGATTGTCAGACTCTGCTTCCTCATCTGTCTGAGCATGCCCCTATCTCCTGACCTCCTGGAGAATACAGGAGTCAAAGACACTGCTGAGAGAGAGAGAGAGAGAGAGAGAGAGAGAGAGAGAGAGAGAGAGACCTCCTTCCCCTGGACCCATGGCAGGGCAGGGGATTATTGAAGATGGCACTTCTAACCCGAAGGAACCCTGGTGATATAGTGAGCTGCTAACTACAAGGGTGGCGGTTCCAGGCACCAGGAAGCACATCACTTCTCCTCAAAATCTTGGCACTTCACCCATGTGAGGTGTCCTCCTGTCAGTGAGACCCAGAGCGGGTGGCCAGATGTGCAACGATGCCCGGTCCTGCTCCATGCTCACGCAATCGCCCTTGTGAGAGCCCTTCGATGCCGCCGTGGTGTCCGTCCATCTCCTTGACCAGGCTTCTTCTCTTTCCTGGTGTCTTTCAACTCTAGCAAGCATGAAGTTCTTTTCTATGGACTGGTCTCTTATGACAACATGCCCAAAGTACATGAGACGAAGTCTCCGGTGCATTCTGACTGGACTTCTTCCAAGACAGATTTGGTTTTCCTTTTGGCAGCCATGGTACTTTCAAAAATTTTTGCCAGCACTGTAATTCAAACACAATGATGCTGCCCTGGTCTTCCTTATTCAACAAGCTGATGATGCACTGTGTGCTAGTCCAGGTAGACTAGAGAAGCAAATTCATAGACACACATATGTGTATAAGAAAGGGTTTTATATAAAGGGTAATTGTACATTAAGAAAGCACCTCAAGCCAGTTGAAGCCCATAAGTTGGATATTAGCCCATATGTCTGATACAAGTCTATAAAGTCCTCTTCAGTCTCACGAAACACATGAAATGATGCCAAATGAAAGGCAAAGCCAGGCCAGTGGGTAGAAATCTTTGGATTCAGTGGTGCTGTGAGCATCTCAGAGCTGGCAGAGGTCTCTGGCTTCAGAGGCCTGGTTGCACGAGGATAGGTCCGTGTGGCTTCTCCAGCTCAGAGCACTAGATTAGTCCCATGTGTCTTGTCAGCTGTAATGTCTCCCGGGGAGTGAAGTAGTGAGAGAGAGGAGCTTTTGCATCCAAGGAGGAAATCCCAGAACTTTCCCAGAATTCCCAGAGGGAAGGCCATGCCCACACAGAGGCCTCCTTGGCCAGGACAGGCTAAACTCCACCCCTTCACTGATAATCCTCTCAAGTCCCAAATTGACACCAAATTGTGTAACTGCCACACTTTGGAAACACTCGTCTGTGCCACAAAATTTTTCAGACAGCTACCTGGCCAACTGACTGAGGCACAATTGTACACATGCCCAAGGAAGGTGACCCAAGGGAACATGGAGATGATTTAGCAATGTCAATCTCACTAGGAAGCCCTGGTGGTGAAGTGGTTTCTCGCTGGACTGAAGCCCACAAGGTCAGCAGTTTGAAACCACATGCTACTCCCAGGGTGAACGAGGAGGCTTTCCACTCTCATGAGAACAAAAGGAGCCAATACCAAGAGCTCAAAGAAAATATTTTAGAAATGTCAATGACAACCTATGTACAAGTGTATTTAAAACAGTTGAGTGATGGATTGTCATCAGATCTGTAAGAACCCCCCAATAAAATGAGGGTTTTTTTTGTTTTTGGGGGGTGGGGGGTGGAAATCACTGCTCTCTGGTGGTGGGAGTAGGAGACCCAGCCCCACTGCTGGAATTGAACCTCCATCCCAGTGGGCTGCAGTCCCACGCACAACCACTACGCCACCGGGGCTCAGCCCCAAAATGAGTTTTTTATAAAGAGTGAGCGTCTAGCAAACTCACAGGGGCCGTCCTGGTCTGTTCTGTGCAGTTGCTATGACGGCGGTGCATTGTTGTCGATCATTAATATCACACAGGGAAGGAAATGTTTGTGGAGGAGCATCCCACACTGGTTGTGGCTCAGTGTTCAATGTCTGTGCTGTGACCTCTGTGCCTCGGCAGCCTCCAGTCCTTCGGACAGAGGTCTCGGATGAGCATTTCTTTCTGGGTGATCCTGAGAGTCCCTCACTTTGTTTCTGAGACAACTTACCTCCACAGGAGTGACAAAACAGTACCAGAGCTTTCCACACCCTATTTGCATGTTCTCACACAATCATTAGGTGGGAGTTAGAGAAACGTGGTATGGTGATTGCATCATCTGTCGTCAATTTGAGATTTCAGAGTGAAAAGGTGGAGTTTAGCCTGCCAATCAGGTCACAGCTTGATGACCTCCTTTGGAGGCACGAAGGAAATCAATAGCTCCCTGGAGACGGGAAATACACTCACTCCCTGCAAGACATTCCTATGGACAAGAGCCCTGGAGCTGAAGGAGCCATGTGGAGACCCCTGCCAGCACTGAGACGCTTACGATGCCACTGGACCCACAAGACTTCCCAACCAGTGGCCTGTGATCTTCCTGCATTTGGTGTCAATGCATGTGTTTTATGAGTCTGAAGAGGACTTTATAGATTGGTGTCGGACACATAGGCTTATGGTCTTAATCTGGACTGGGCTGGGATGTTTGCTTAATGTACAACCCTTTCTTATATACATATGTGTGTCTATGAATTTCTTTCTCTAGTCTACCTGGTCACATGGATACCAAAATAAATCTAAAACAAACTCTCTGCCACTAAATTGATTCTGACTAATCGTGACCCTCCAGGACAGTATCGAACCGTCCCTTTGGGTTTCTGAGATGTTTACATCTTTACGGAAGCAGGCAGCTTCAACTTCCTCCCTCGGAATGACTGACCAGTGTGTTTGACCCACTCACTTGAGCTTAGCAACCCAGGGCATGGCCCGCTGTGCCCGCCCAGGCTCCTCAAAGGCGTGGCTGTGTTGCTAGGTACCATCACGTGGGTTCCAAATCACAGCAACCCATCGCACAACAGAACCAAACACTGTTGGGTGCCGCTTCATCTGCACAATTGTTGCTATGCCCAAGCCATTGTTGCAGTTACTGTGTCAATCCATCTTCTTGAAGGCCTTCTCCCTTTCGCTGTCCCTCCACTTTTCTGAGCAGGATGTCCTTCTCCAGGGACTGGCTTCTCCTGAGAACATAGTCAAAGCATGTGAGAGGAGATCCTTGCCTCCAGGGAGCATGCTAGCTGTGCTTCCTCCAAGACAAAAGACATGGGTCGAAGAGTCCTACTTCAGCAGCAGATCCAAGAGGCCGAACCTGAGACCGTGATAGGCTTCGTGCCCATGGAGGGTGCAAAGCTGAGTGTCTCTGGGCCAGAACCTCACATGCAAAGTGGGATACTCCAAGCACTTACCTGGGGAGCTTGGTCTGCTACTCCACGAAGCTAGGGCGGAGCACCTTCACGCTGAGCCTTAGTGAGTGGAGTTCCCCCTGGTCATGTATCAGCAGCGGCAGGTAAAAGAACTTGGAAACATTGCCAAAGCAGGGCAGAGACCAGGTCAGGGAGGTGAGGGCTAGAGAGAGGCCTGCCTGGGCACAGCTGAGAAGAGGCTGCCATGACCAAGAACTGTATCCTGAGCATTGCTGACCCTGAATTGTAATCTATTAACTTCTTTGATAGAGCCCATAATTTTGAGTTCTCTGTGGCTCTTACAATGAAGCAGAACCTTGCTATTATAGTGAAGCACTGAAGCATAGAAGTAGACATGCCCTGGAAAGGAGTGATCAGAGTCAGAGCTGGTAAAGGAGGCTGAAAGGTAGTCTTTTGGCCTTTGGGCCAAAAGCAGCATGGCCTTATGGTATATTTAATATTCCTGCCAGACAGAAACATAGCAGATGTATGAGGAACTTCAGATGAAGATACAAGTCAGGAAGGTAGGGCAGGATGCCAGTGGGCACGTGGACTTCTGTGTCAGTGTGGCGGTCATGTATTTGATGTCAATTTCATGATTGGGATGTAGGGGTGGAGTCTAGCCTGTTAATCTGGAGATAGCCAATGAGGCCTCTGTGTGGGCATGACTTTCTCCTGAGAAGTCTTGTGGTATTTTCCTCATGGAGATGAGAGAACATTCCCCCAGTTGTTGAGAGACGCTCGACTGAAAAGGCAAGATGGCAGTATCCGAGGAACTGGAGAAGCCGAAGGCCTTACCCTGATGGAACCAGACCTCTGAAGCCAGAGGAGCCACCGAGAGACCCCTGCCAGGGCTGAGATGCTTTTGCTGCTTCTACTGCCACTGGACACACAAGACACTGCACCCACTGGCCTATAACTTTGTGAGTCAGAAGGGAACTTTATGAACTGGTGTTGGACATATGGGCTAACATCGGACTTGTGACCTTGGACTGGACTGGGTTGGGATGCTTTTTCAATGTTCCATTCCTCTTGTAAATAAACTTTCCCCTTATATCCATATGGGTGTTTATGAATTTGTTTCTCAAGTCTACCCGGACTAACACTGTCAGGTTGGATTTCCTAGAAGCAAATGCAGCGATGCTTATAGGTGTTGTGTATAGAAAGAGACTTCTAGCAATAAATGGCTTCCACTATTTTAGAAGTCACCAAGTCCATTCTTATTTAAGTTCATCAGTCAGATGTGAGCTGAAGGCTTCTCTGTGGAGGCTGGTGAACAGGAAGCAGTAAGACAAAGGAGGAGGGCCACAGGCTGGTGGGTGCAGGTAAGTGAATGCAAGGTTGGCTGAACGAATCCAAGGTCGACAGTCTGCTGCTGGCTCCTGGGATTGGGAGGCAACACAACAGGAGACTGAAAAACCAGAGTTTCCAGATCAGGGAGAAGGCGAAAGGGCTCAAAGAGAGTTCTGTTCTGCTCAGACTACTCTCTTATACCAAAAGTCACACTTCTGATTGTGTCGTCAGTCTGCAACCTGATTGATAGCTTGTGCTCCACCCCTACCTTCTCCCAGGAGTGTCTAGTTGACATAAACGCTAACCATCACAGTTGCCTTTTCAGATAATTAGGATGACAGACTAAACATGCAAGGAAGGATCTGGTGTGTGTGTGTGTGTGTGTGTGTGTGTGTGTGTGTGTGTGTGTTGCTTCCAGGTGGAGGGTAGGGCCAGTGTGCCAGGCTTATCACATTCAAAGAGTATCAGAAAGGCGACCACATGGCCAGAGCAGTGGGCAGGACCCGTCCATCGTGAGTCGGCAATGAGCATCAGGGGTGTGTTTGGCTACACGTAAGGATGCAGCAGCCAGAGCATGGCTTTCTTTATCCCACCACAAGTAAGTCCACAGGACCCACTGCAGCGAGCAGCCTCCCAGGCTGCCAACATCCCTACACATCCTGCACTTCTTGCTCTGCCTCTTCACCATGTGGTTTTCATCACCCGGGTGAAAGGGTGGGGGTTTTGTAATGTGATTGCTGTGTTCCCTGCCCTCGGCCTGAATTCAAGACAGTCACAACCACCGAGTCACAAGGAGGGAAGGAGGGAGCTCATATCCAGAATACCAAAGGACCGTCCCCAGAAATCTCTTCACAGACTGACCCCCGGGGGATTTTAGCAGCCAGAACAGGCTGTCGCTCAGCCACTCCTTGGTGCCAGGGAAGCCGGGGAATGTGGGGGTGGTTGAGATGTTTCTTGGGTTTTGTTTCCCAAGCTAGGCTCATTGCCTCCTGGAACAAAAGCACTCTTGGGGGTAAGAGGGCGGCTGAGCAGGCAGCTCCATTATAATGAGCACTGTGTCCCAGGCCTGCATGAGCCCGCAGATGACTTTGCTCTTCAGCTGCTGACAAACCAGAGCGCCTGGGGGGACACTTCTGGGCATCTCTTCTCGATGTCACTCGAGGCCATGTCGAGGAATCTGCAATTGCCCCTCCCCTCGGTAAATTTAAGTCATGGGCAGCCATGGGCAGGTGGGTGGGGGGAGCAGGTCCTGTGTGTTAAACACACACAGCGAAGAGGGTGGCCACTCTGGAGAGTCCCGGGTGCCCCTCTCTGAAGCGCTAACTGCACCCCCCCCCCATCCCCCAGCTCAACTGCTCCCCCAGAAGTCTCCTGCTGCCCCGAGTCAGGCCAGGTGGTCTAGAGAAACCGGGCCTGGGACACTGATCCACGCAGAAGAAAGAACTGTATACCAAGAAGGTATCACAGCCCCGTCTGACTCAAGTCCCTGGGTCTGACGGCAGCCGGAACCCTCTTCAGCCTTAAATTGCCACAGGCCAAGGAAAAAGAAAGGGGGAATGAGAAGCAGGACGATTTCAGGCCAGTGGTACAGTCCTGCATGAATCCAAGATCCGGAAACATGACAGCGGCCCAGGCCTGCGCGGGGCAGGAGCAGTGTTCCAGCAAGCCAAAAAGCAGAAAGACAGAGAAGTGGGGGGTGGAGTAGGGGGGTGGCTTGTGTTGGCCTTCACCCCTACACAAGGGCAAGTGGTCATAAAATCTAACTGCCACCTACCCCAAAGACATGCCCTATGCCACCGATGCTGAGATGAGATGCACCTCTCTGGACCACTCAAGGGGAACAAATGGGAGTCCCTGGGTGATGGAAACAGTTCATAAGTATACCTGCTAATGGAAAGGCCAGAGACTTGAGTGTCCCTAGAGGTGCCTCAGCAGAAAGGCCTGCCAGTCCTTTCCCCCAACACCAGCCATTTAAAAGTTCCATTCTCCTCAGACACCAGGAGATGACTATGAGGTGGGGTCGACTGGGAAGCAACTGGTTAGGGGGGGAACATGCTGCCAGTTCAACCATGGCCCAATGTCTCGTTCACCTGGAGTGGTGGTTTTATACTTCTTAGAAGCCATTTTAAGGAGCGCCGGCCGCCCAGTGATTATGACCACAGCAATATGAAACCAACAGTTCGTCCAAGGGAGAACACGAGGCTTTCTGCTCCTGTAAAGGGTTATGATCTAGGACAGCCACAGGGGCAGTTCCACTCTCTCCTCGAGGGTCTCCGGGAGTCGAATCACCTCACTGGCAGAGCATGAGAGAGTGAGATGGCACAGTGGGTTCCGCACTGGCTTGCTAACTGCAAAGTGAGCCGTGTCAGCCTCTTTGCCGCCCCTCAGGAGGAAGACGAGGCTGGACAGCCTCACGTGTCCGTGAGGATGGACAGCCGTGGAAATCCAAAGGGTGAGTTCTCCTGGGCCCCATCAGGGCCCCACAAGTTGGAATCAACTCCACCGCAGTGGGTGGGCAGTTTAGAAGTCGCTTGGAGATGATGACACCGGGTTTGAGCCCTACAGCCCTTGCACACAACGGAAAGCAGCCCAGGTGAAATTGTGGGCGACCAGCATCCGACCAACAGCTAGCCTGTTAGTTAGCGCTGAAGCGCCTCTCAGATAAGTATTTACTCTCTACGCCCACGTCATGTGCGAAGGGCGGTGCAGGGATAGGAATGTGAAGTTCAGTCCAAAGGTCAGGGGTGGAGAGGCGGCAGGCTGGCAGCTATCCGAGGCCCTCTCAGGAAAGGGCAGATGGGGCGTAGGCCATGGCTATGTCCCGGGGTACCCACATGCTGTGGGGACCGGCAGTGATCCACAGAGGAACTGAAGAGCAAATGAGGCAGGGATGGCCCACAGCTTCATGGGACTACGACAGCTGGGCTAAAGACAAGGGAGAGTGACTATCGGGTTTGGTCAAAGGGCAGTGCTGACGGTGGAGTCAGCCCCGTTGGGTAGCGAATGCCAGGGTTGGGGCCAGGTTGATGGGGTGGGAGGGGCGATAGTCCCCAGACATTTCTAAGCAGTTTTCTTGTCTGGGGTGCATTCAGAGAGATGCCCATGACAGGCATTCTAAAGACGCTTCTCTGGATCCAGCAGGCATGGTGGATGGTGCAGAAGAGGACCACGTGGCTGTGCTTGGCAAGGGAGGGGTGTGATTCACACTCCATCTCAAAGGAATCAGGCAGAGATGCACGCCTGCTCAGGTACACAATGCTGCCTTGGGGGCCAGGGAGAAGGCTGCCTCTAACAAGCCATGCCTCCTCCAAAGACTCGAATGGGATTGATTCTGCATCGCCACGACCCCACAGAGCAGGTGAGACCTGCCCTTGTGGGTCTCTGAGACTGTAATTCTTTACGGGAGGTGACAGTCTCATCTTCCTCCCTCGGAGTGTCTCCTGGTTTCAAACTGCCGACCTTTCCGTCAGCAGCCCCGCTCCTCTGAAGGCCCTGCTTGCTCCCATCTGGGGCCTCACTGCAGCCTTAAACGAGGGCCTGCAGTGGGAGCCGGTTAATGGCATTTTACAGCTGGCCCGCCCTGGGTGGAGACCCCGCAAGCAATCGCAAGGTGACTCCACTCGGAGGATAACACCGCCCCCTTCTATTGGGAGCTGATGGAGCCTGTCCCCGCCCTGGGCCTCCGGCTGGGACCTTGCTAGTCTCCCGCAAGCCCCCTGGCAGCCCCGCCCCTGCAGCTGCCACAGCTGCGCCACCAGCCTCAGAACGCCCCGCCCGCACCCTGCCCCCTCCAGCGAGCCTGGACACCACTTCCAACGTGGCGCTGCCGACTGCGCATGCTCGCCCTCGGGGCGCCGGGGACCGGCGGGACGGGACGGGGCGGGACGGGGCGGGGCGGGGCGGGGCGGGGCGGGCAGGTCTTAGTGACGCCATCACGCACGCCCGGGGCGGGCTGGCGGGGCGGGGTCGGACAGGACGGCTGCGCCACGTCGGCTCTGGGCGGGGGGCGTGGCTGGCTGGCACCCGCGGTTGGCGTGTGGACCCACCCGCTCTGTCCCGCCAGTCGCTGTTGCCGCCGCCGCAGTCGCCGCCGCCGCCGCCTAGATCGTCCCAGCCGCGCGCCATGTCTTCGCCTCCCGAAGGGAAGCAGGAGACGAAAGCTGGACACCCGCCCGCCGGTACTGACTCGTTCCTCTCTCTCTTCTCGCGCGCTCTCTCTGCCCCGCCGACCCAAAGGCGGGCTCGATCTCGCGGACCCCGGGCCCGGGCGGGGGCTCCACAGGGAGGTCCAGCTCCGGATCGGTCCAGTTCCGGGACCTAGTGCC
The DNA here is from genome assembly GCA_004026705.1 of Nesogale talazaci. NCBI lineage: Eukaryota > Metazoa > Chordata > Mammalia > Afrosoricida > Tenrecidae > Nesogale > Nesogale talazaci. The sequence continues at coordinate 37,405 of PVJH01019000.1, forward strand.
CCGTGGAGACTGGGATCTGCCCAGTGTGGGAAGGACTGCCCCCCACGTCAAGACCGATTCCTAGAACCCGGGAAAGAGCCCACTGTCCCCCAGGGCTGACCTGTGAGAGGGGCGCGCACAAGCCCAGCTGCTCAACTTTAAACACCTTGGGGGTGGGGGGGAGGGCGAGCAGGAGGGTGTCAATTCGCCCTGACAAGTTCATATGCGAAGGAGCAAACAGAAACCAGGTTTTCAGTATCCTAGGCCCATCACAAGGGGCTCTGGCGCATAGTGGTTACAAGTTGGAATGTTACACCCCAAGGTCGGCCGGTTTGAAGCCACCAACCGGTCTGCAGAAGAAAGAGGAGACTTTCCAGGGCTTTTACACTCTGTAGAACCCATAAGGGCACTTATACGGTGTTGACCACATGGCAGTGAGCTTTGGGGGCCAAGTACATTTCATGTTGACACAAGATCCCCTAAAACGTGTTTCTTCTTACCTTTTTTTAAAAAAAAAAAATCATTAATTTCTCAGTAGGAGGGCGTATGCTTCCCTCTTTCTTTCTTACCCACATTTCAGGCCAAGTGGTTTATTCCAGCAAGTTTCAGACTTCTGAGACGAGGAAGTGAAAGCCAGAGAGAGCCCTCTTTCTTACAAAAACTGGATCTTGGCAACTTTGACGCTGCTCCGACAAGCCCAGTGCCTGTTGGGTCCCCTCTCAGTTGTGCAAGCTGCCCGTTTACTGTCTGCTGCCCCTTTTGAGTGGCAAGCCAGCCATATGGAAGGACAGCTGGCCAGAGAGACAGCTGGGCCCCAGGAGCCAAGTCACCTCACGGTGTGGGCTGCCTGCAAGCTGGGGTCTGTCTTCATAGCACCTGTTTGCGGTGCATGCCCAGGACTCCAGCAAGAAGAAACCAGGCATTGATGTGTTTATCACCGGGAAGCCCACCGCCACCCCCTGGATTCCGTGGGTAGGCCCACCCTGCATAGGACAGAGGGGAACTGCCCCATAGGGTTCTCAGGCCTAGCAGAGTCAGACTGCCACGCCTTCTACCCTCCCATCTCCTGGTGGCTTTGAACTACTAATCTTGTGGTTAGCAGCCCAGTGCTCCCCCCACTGTGCCAGCCTGGGGCTCCTGAGTGACAGTTCTGCCCGCACTCTGTCCCCTCTTCCTGCAGTCTCATGCCCTGTTCATTGACAGTCCAGTGGGAGCATGTCCCGAATTGCCCGCTGCTCTGGTGAAGAGTCCCCGGAGGTGTTGGAAACCCATAGAGTCCGTCCTACCTTGTCCTACGGAGTCAGAATCGCCTCAAAGGCGAGTTTGGCTTTACAGTTCGTTCAGCCGGGAGCCCCGAGGACGAAGTGTGTTGTTACTTGTTGGAAACCACCAGCTGCTCGGAAGAAGATGAGGCTTTCCACTCCCGTGAAGCACTCCAGTCTCAGAAACGCACAGGGGCACTGAGTTCTCAACAGGGTCTGGGCACTGTGATGGTGTGAGCGAGCGAGCGAGTGCAAAGGGATTTCCTTTTCTGCCAGGACACCCCTTCCTGCCCCCCAGGGCCGCTGCAGAAGGGCCAGGCAGCACACCGATATGTACACTCCTGGCGGTGCTGCTCTGCCTCCTGGGCCAGGTGTCCACAGGCTCCACTGCTTCCCTGCCCCCAGGGCCATGTGGCTTTACAGGGGGGACGACTGAGTGAGAGTCCGCGATGACTCTCCGGACAGGGGAGTCTGGGGAGAGATGCTAATAACATCAGAGACGAAGCCCCAGAGCCGGCCTTTGCAGAGAAGGCGTGGGTCTTCATGCCTTGGACGCTCAGGAGAGTGTGCATGCCTGAGGAACAGAGGCCGCCCTTTGGGGCTGCCTAGGTGAGCTTGGGTTCAAAGTCATGAAGCTTAGTACTGGGCTTCAGAGCTGCAAGTTCCTGTGAAATGCCAGGGTTTGGACCAGGTGGTCTTCCTCTGTGACACACTCCCCTCGCCCCAGGTAGACCCACAAGTGCATGCCCCAGGTGATTTAGCACATCATTTTAGCCTTTGGGAGCCCTGAGTGGGGAGGAGGGGCTAGCTGTTAACAGACCCAATGCTCAAGGAAAGTGTGGAGGTTTGAGCCCACCAATGGGTGCCTCAGAAAAAAGGCCTGGCGATCTCCTCTGGAAACATCCAAATTACCTTCACTGTCTTCCAGTCAATGCCCACCCACAGCAACCGTGACCCCAAGGACAGGGTAAACCTGCCCCCCGTTTGTTTCCATGCATGTACCTCTTTACAGGAGCAGAAAGCCCAGACATCCTCCCAAGGGGCAGCTGGTGGTTTCAAACTGCAGGCCTTGCAGTTAACAGTCCAACATGTACCCACGGCACCCGCCACCAGGGCTCCCGTCGTTGAAAACTCTGTGAAGTACCAATCCACTTAGACAGCTGGGGCTGCCACTGCCACTGGGCCGGAATCAGGACCCCGACAGTTGGCTGTGGTGTTAGCCTGGATTGTTAGTTAGTGGCCATTGGCCCCTGCATGGGACCAGACCTGTTGTCTCTGTGGATCTGGAGAGCAGTCTACCCACGTGCCCCCCACTCCTCAGAGACCCACCACAGCCAGTACCTCACCACTAAAATTAAATCCACGTGGCTGGCCCAGCCCCTCCATTTGCCAGGGGAGCCGACACAGGCATGTGTTAAGGAAACGCTCATAAATGTGCCGTGTCCTCACTTGGGTGCTCCTGGCTGTACAGGGGGCTTCTCCGGACGGGCCCGGTGGGGCCGCAGTTACGGCACTGGGCTGCGCTCTGCAGAGAGATGACCAGCTGCTTCTGAGACCCTCTGGGGAGGCTCTGTTCTGCCCTGTGGGCTCAGTGCTCTGCCCTGGGGAGTCAGTCGAAATTAAAATGGACTTGACCACAGTGGGTATTCCCAGTTTCTTTGAAAAGAGTGAAGGGACTTCCCAAAGTCCATGAGAAAATACCGTCACCTTTGGGCTCCATTTTTCCCACCAACTGTTGGGTCACCTGCCACCTCCCCCCTCCCCCCCCCACACCACCTTTCTCTAAGCAAGATTCAGATGATAAAATAAAATTGGTTGTATTTTATTGAATTAAAATGAGACCTTGATGTCTCATCTTTTTTTCTTATACTTGAGAATAGTTCAGCCCTCTACCCTGTTAACCAGCAGGTTCAGAAGTGGGGGACAGGGACTCAAAAAAATTGGGGATGCCGCTTTCAAGTGACCAGGCCCCTTTGCTACTGATGTGGCCCCATCTGCCTTTTCATCATGTCAACCGTCCAGGAGAGCTTACAGGCCTCCCCAGTCACTGTCGCTGACCAAGGCCACAGAACAGGGCTGCCCAGTTTGTGGGGGGAGGGGGTGTTCCCAAGTGATCATGGCCTCCAAGTCAATGACCTGCAGGACGTCTTGAGGATGGTTCTTGTTCTCACCTCTGGTCTCGTGTAAGCTCCAGTCCCTGTCACCTCTGGTCCCTGTCAGGTCTATTTGTGTCCTGAGCTGCTGTAATCAATCGTTACGCATGGGGTGCCTGGAGGAGACCTTGCTCCGTCTGGTGACTGTAGCCCAGCTCTGGGGTCAGCAGGGCCGGTCTCTCAGCGGGCTCTCTGCGGAGGGTCTGCTCCAGGACCTCCTCTGAACTGCAGGCTGCTCTTGCTTCCGATCTCTGCCGGCCTCCTTCACCATGTGTTGTCGCGTTTTCTGTCCGGCATGGGTCACGAGCCAGGAGCGAGGTGTCAGTGGCTCCCCCTTGCAGTGAGTGCCCTGCCGTGTGGCACCTGGGCCCCGCGGAGGTCAGCAACCTGGGGCATTCGCCACACGCCCTCACCTGCCAACACCGTGTGGCACCTGCCAACGGAGCAAGCGTCCTCCTTCAAAGGCCAGGGGCAGGTGCTGCTGGACAGAGGCCCTTTGTTCCGAGCTGACTTTGTTTTCTGAAGGAGCGCTAGTGTACTGTGGCCTCAGCGTTGAGCTGCTAACTGAAAGGCCATCGGTTCAAACCTACCGGTCGCCCAAAGGGAGAGAGATGAGGCAATCGGCTCCAACGGGCGCGTGGTCTCAGATCGCTTTGACTCAGAATCTGTCCAATGGCTCGCGCTCCATGTTTCCCTTCCCTGACTTAGGCGACAGGGTACGGGCACTGGCCTGCAGCCTGTGTGTGATGTCACTCTGAGGGTGGATGACACGGAGACCTTTCATACAGTTCCTCACGTGGTGCTACCCAGCCATAAAATGATTTCCACTGTTGCTTCATCACCATCATTTTGCTATTGTCATGAATTGGGTGACCTCTGTGAAAGGGTCGTTCAAACCCCCCGAAGGTTGAGAACCGCCACCTTAGAGTGTTAAAACTAAAGGTGTCTCCGTAGGGCTGAGGTGTCACTGACCCCGGCCAGGACATTCTCCAGTGCCCCGGGCATGGGAAACCAGACTTGGAAGGAGGAAGGCCATAGACGGGTCAGTGCATCGGCAAGAATTGTGGTGCTGGAGAGGAAGATTCAAAGTACCGAGGACTGCCAAGAGAACAAACAAACCTGCCCTGGCTGGAGTACAGCCAGAATGCTCCTTGCTGGCGAGGATAGAGAGACTTCACCTCAAGTACTGCGGCAGTTAGACTTTGTGCCACTCAACCCCGTGTGAGGTATAAGAGTGGAGTCCCGCCTGTCAGTCGGGGCACAGCCTGGTGACGCCTCCTGGGGAATGTCCCCTTTTCTCTAAGGAGGTCAGTAGGAAATCCTCTTCTGCTCCCTGAGCCTTCACACTCCTCCTCACTGGGACTCTGTGTCTGCCAAAAGGGGTGGCCCCTATGTGGGTGGGCTGCCCTCCCTGGAAGCTGATGCCCGCTGTCTTCACACTGACCTCCCGGCCCGTGTCGGCCTGCAGCTGCAGGAGTCTGAAGACTAGCCTCAGGCACATGGACTTCGTTGGACTGGACTGGCATGTCTTCCTGATATGAAATTACTTCTTGATATAAAGTTCTTCCTTGTATGGTCCTCTGAGGACACTGGTTTGTTTTTCTAGACACCCAGCCTAACAGAGGTACCCTGGACATGTTCTCGGGAGAGACTGGTACCTGGAAAAGGGCATCGACTTGGTTGAGTTGAGGGACAGCAATAAAGAGGAACTGTAGATAAGATGGAGTGACAGACAGCAACAGTGGGCTCAGACAACAGAAGAACCATTGTGAGCATGGCCCAGGACCAGGCAGTGTTTCCTTCTGTTCACAGAAATGACCCAACCCCACTGACAACAGCTTGGTACGCTTCATGGGCCCCTGGAGGAAGGGACATTGTCACCTTCTCCGCACAGATGGAGGGCAGGGACACAGACAGGGGCACTTCAGCTCTTTGCCCATCCAGACACACATAAGGCAAGGCTGAGATTGGGACCTGGTGGTCGGACTTCGGCCTCTGCCCCTGCCCTCTGCTGGACTTCCTCAGAGAAGGGGCCTGTTGCTTTTCCCTGAAGAAGCTCTGCTCTGAATGTTGGACCTGCAGTTTCTCCCAGAGGCACGTCGGAAAAAAGACCTGACAATCCAGTTCTAAAGGAAGAGCTGTCGAGGCCCCATGGGACCCAGGTCTGCCCTTCTGACTCGAGGAACCCTCAAAGTTGAGGTCAAAGGCCAGTTCGTTTGAAGAACCACCAGCACTGCAAAAATCTGTGTGGTTCCCTACCCACCTTCCCCCCCACCCCACTCCCCACCTCCCATGTCTCTTCAAAGTGGGAAGAGCTCTGTGCACGTCACCCTGCTTATGCAGCAGGAAGCATTTGAGAGCGAGTGAGGAGGCCGTCTGAAAGGTGCTGTCCTGTCTCCTTGGCAGCACTGCAAGTTGAAATGGACCTGTCTCCAGCCCTGAGTTACTACTCTCATTGGCAGCGTTTATTGCCCCGTTAATCACCAAGCCTCCTGTGCGGTATTAATGAAGCTGATTGTTTTTATGGAGGAAAGGAAATGGCAGAGTGAAGGCCAAGTGACGTGGCAAAGGCAGCCCGCTGGTCTCCGGGAGGGAGGGGCAGGAACATCTCATGGGTCAACTTGGCATTGGTCAGCTCTGCCATTTCCCGCGGTCGTGCAGGTCTTTTCACCGAGTCCATGTATAGAATACCACCTGTGAGTGATCATTTGAAAATGTTACCTGGTTTCTGTCTCAATCATCAACACTGGTTGAAAGTATTCAGAGGCACTGTTGTTGTTGTTGTCGTTGTTGTTTGTGTAAGAGAGAGAGAGAATTGAGTGAAGGCTTATGGAGAAGCTCTAGTTTCCCTTTAAGAGTCCTGCACATTCCATTTTATCTCCTTGATTGTGGTAACCCACAATGAAACTAACTGAGCTCTCCCCCTTGGGAGGAAAGACAAATCATTGGATTCACAGACCACACAAACACCAGTCTCCACCACCCTGAGACCAAAAGAACTAGATGGTGCCCAGCTCCTCTGCCAACTGCTCTGAAAGGATCCCCTCCCAAGGGCCTGAGCAGAGTGGGAGAGAACTGTGAAACAACGCTCCATAGGACAAACAGCCCGGTTCACGGGTCATCTCAAGATGGGGGAGCGGAGAGAGGGCAGCGCCCTCCACCCTTCAACTCTGGCCCTGAGCTAAGGCTCCGTTGTTTCTAAGCAAGTGCTTCGATCCTTCCCTGCCTGGGCTGGGAGAGATGGAGGAGCTCCTGAGAGCTCACTGA
>PVJH01019001.1:0-43855 GCA_004026705.1 Nesogale talazaci
AGTCTGAAAGATTAGCACCTGGAAGGCTTACAGAGCCTTACTCTCACACCTGTAAGATTACGATGGGTCAGAATTGACTTGAGAGCAAATGGTTTGGTTTTGATATGCATTTATAAATATACACATATATACATACACATACACATCATCTAACATATTTGGAGGACAGTATCACTGATGGCACAAAGCTAACAACAAAACTGACTGCTGTGAGTCGATGCCATGCAGAGACTCCGATTGGCCTCGTAGGACAGGGTAGTACTCCTCTGTGAACTTCTGAGATGGTAAGTCTTTACGGCAGGGGTCAGCCTATTCTTCCTCCCATAGAGTGACTGGTGGATTCTCCTACAGACTGCTATATGAAAGATCACTAATTTGAAGACTCCTGACAATAGCAACAATATAGCTGAAGGCAGCCTGTTTTTGTTTTAATTTGTTGGTTGCTTCCTTTCTTTTCTTGAGCATACTCCTATGGCCTGTTGGAGTTCAACACCAACAGTTTACTCATGATGTAAAATATTAGTGAAATTCAGAGGGTAGAATGGAAAGAATTGAGATGATCAAAATGTACGGTGAAGGACATTTAAAATTCGATATCATTAGTGCATCACTATCTACATTTTCCCATCAACGTAAATTTTATAAGGAGGTTACAAAGGAGAAGGGTGTTCATATATGAATCACTTGTTAAAATACTGTCTTTTTTCTTTTTAAAATCATTTTATTCAGGGCTTATACAACTCTTATCACAATCCATGTATACATCCATTGTATGCCAAGTACATTTGTACATTCATTGCCATCATCATTCTCAAAACATTTGCTTTCTACTTAAGCCCTTGGTATTCACTCCTCATTTTTCTCCTCCATCCTCACCCCTCCCTTCCTCATGAACCCTTGATAATTTATAAATTATTATTTTGTCATATTGTACAGTTTGATGTCTACCTTCACCCACTTCCCTATTGTCTGCACCCCAGAGAGGAGGTTATATGTAGAACCTTATAATCAGTTTCCCTTTTCTATGCCACCTGCCTTCCACCCTCCCAGTATCACAACTCTCACCACTGGTCCTGAAGCATTAATTTTTCTGGATTTCTTATGTTTCTAGTCCCTATCTTTACCAATGTGCATCCTCTGATCTAGCCGGATTTGTGAGGTAGAATTGGGATCATAATAGTGAAGAAGAGGAAGCATTGAAGAACTAGAGGAAAGTTTTATGTTTCATGATTGTTACACTGCACCCTGACTGACTCATGTCTTCCCTGCGACTCTTCTATAAGGGAAGTCCCATCACCTACAGATGGCCTTCGGGTCTCCAAGCTGTACTCCCCCTCACAATGACATAATTTTTAGCTCTTTGATGCCTGATATCTCATCCCTTCGACACCTCATGGTTACACAAGCTGGTGTGCTTCTTCCATGTGGACTTTCTTGCTTCTGAGCTAGATGGCCACTTGTTTACCATTAAACTTTTTAAACCCCAGATGCTGTATCTTTTATAGCCGGGCATCATCATCTTTCTTCACCACTTTTACTTATGCACACATTTGTCCTCAGTGGTCGTGTTGGGAAGGTGAGCATCATGGAATACCAATTTAATAGAACAAAGTGTTCTTGCATTGAGCAAGTAATTATGTGGAGGCCCAATATATATCAACTGTCTTAATACTAACCCTATAAATATATGCATGTAGATCTATTTTCCCACCACATAAATAAATATATTTACATATGTACATGCCTCTATTTATACCACTATAGATGCCCTTTGCCTCCTATTTCTTTCCTGTATAAAATACTGTCTTAAATGCAAACTAAGCTGTTAAGAAATGAAACACACTACCATTGAGTCAGTTCTGACTGACGGCAACCCTCTGAGCAGTCGAACTGTCAGTTCCAAACCATCACTCTTTGTGGGAGAAGAGTGTTGCAGATTTCTCCCGTGGAACAACCGGTGAGTTTGAAATCTCAGTTTGCAGTTTGCAGCCCGATGCTGACTCTACTGTGCACTTCGAGCTCCCAGTGTCAAGACGATTAAAAGTGAAAATCCACATCATGTTACAAGAATACTAATGTTAATTTTGATTAGAGCAACAAATGAAATAATCCCCTATTCTAATAAGAATCTTTTCCCTAGAAAAGTAGGTAATATAGAAATATGTAGCTACAAAGGTGTTCATGGCAAGAAAATCCTGGGCACAAAGCAAGTTTGTCGATGGGGAGTAGTTGGTTGAGGAAATTATGGTTCATCCGCACTATGAAATCATAAGCAACCCTGTAGAAACATGCATTGGAGCTAAACGTAGTCAGATGAAAGAATTTTTATGACTTATTCCAGAAACAGAACCCATTGCCAATTGATTCTGACTCAGAGTGACCTTATTATAACCCTCCTGTTGAGTAAGAAAACTAAAAAATGAAGGGCATGTAAAATATGCTTCTAGTTTAGTAATATACAAAATATTATCCCCCTGCATGTGTGTGTGAGTAAATGAGTTGTAAGGATCCCTGGAGTCGTAGGGGGTTACCAGTTAGGTTGATATCTGTAGGTCAGTAGTTCCAATACACCAGCACCTTCAAAGGACAAGGAGGAGGCTTTCTGCTCCTGTGAAGATTTACAGTGTCATCTCAAAAAAGCCCAGCAGGAGATCGACTCTGTCTAAATAGTGTTGCTGTATGGCAGAATCAACTTGATGGGCCTGAGTTCTTTTGGTCTTACGTGAATTGTGTGTGTGGCCTATGATTGTAACGGAGAGTACATATTGTTTGCAATGGGGACCTGGAAGAGATGGAGGTAGATGAGGGGAGAAAAACAAGGCAAAAATAAAAAGGGGGAAGATGTGAAAATTACTGGTCTACAAAGAGAGGCATATATCAGTCTCCTAAAGGGAAAGGGTGCACCATTTTAAAGACGACGTGCACAATTTGATTCGAAGAGAAGAAAAAGAACAGTCATAACGAACATCCCGCCCCACCTTCTCAGATAACATTTATTGGGGTGTTTTCCTCTAGGCCTTTTAAGGCAGAGTGCTCGTCAGTAGCCATGTTACCTAACTCAGCTTTCAGAACAATAGTTCTTAGTCATCACCCTGGGAGCCAGTCACAAGGGCAAATTCCTGGGTCCAGTCTTGGCGACACTGAGCCCTAGGTGTGTCTAGAAGGTGTGTGTGTGTGTGTGTGTGTGTGTGTGTGTGTGTGTTGTGGAGGGGTGTTGTTGGGTGCCTTCTGGTGGGTTCTGACTCCTAGCAAACCTCTGTACAGCAGAAGGAAACACTGACAAGTCCGGTACCACCAACACAAGTACTGTCTCGGTGATTCTGGTGACATAGTCTTGAGGTGTATGCTTGAAAACACAACGTTTCTTCTGAGTGTAAGACAATATTCATTTTGTTATTCTGTGAGGTCGGAGAAATGTGTGTGTGTGCGTGTGTAGGTTTCATTCAAATTAACAGTCATAAGATGTGAGTCACAGGTACCACCTGTCTGGCCCACCCTGGTTTCTTTTTCCCCGTTGGCTCCTTGTCACCACAGACAGTGTCCTTCCTTGTCTAGCCTCGGAGACACCTGTCCTCCCTGCCCCTCCCCCAAAACCTGTTTTCAGAAAAAGGTCAGATCTCACTGTGTGCATCAACTGATAAGCAGATATTTTCTTTTTCAATCATATATCTTGCCTTGCTTTGGAATGAAAGGCACATTGGTTGTCCCAGTTATCTGTCACATCGGTATTAGCAGGGAGAGAGCGTCATCCCTGTTTTTGAGCAGGTGGAGGCAATTGCCAACTACGCCCATCACAGGATTGCATTTTAAAGTTAACAGTGGGGTGGGGGGGGGCGGGGAAGAGGAGATTACAGCACTTCCAGCAGGTGGGGTAGCCCTCTCTGATGCCTGATGGCTTCAAATGTGGCCACTTGAAAACTGAATGAGTGTCATGTCCATGATTGCCTTCATGACAGAGCTGAGGAAAGTGGCATTAAGAACCAGGTCAAAGCTGAAGTCCTGGATTCATCTCTTATTAATGGCAACATTTAGGGCAAGTCCTCTAGATTCTCGAGGACTTCAATTCCTTATCAGTGAACTGGGCATTCTCCTATTTCTTTTTCCACTTGACCTTTTAATAAGAAGAAAGAAATCCATATTCATAAAAACTTAGAAACTTCAAGGCCACCTGAATGCTAGTAACACCCAATGAGACACCCACTGCTCTCCAGTTGACTCTGGATCGCAGTGACTCAATGGAACAGAGTAGAACTGCCCCATGAAGTTTTCAAGGCTGTAACCTTTACAGAAACAAACTATACTTTTTTTTGGATTAAAATGACAGACTTTTGGTCACCAGACAAGTGCTATAACCACTCAACTAACTAATCAACCAACTAACCAACTAACCAACCAATCAACCAACCAACCAACCAACCAACCAATCAACCAACCAACCAACCAAGACTGTAAATCTTTACCTGGAGCAGCTGGTAGGTTTGAACCACCAACCGAGTGGTTAAGAGTCTATTTCTCAAATCAATAAGTCACTAGGCCCTAGCGACTGGGGTCCCTTACAATACTATAAAGGGTATTCTTACTGGAAAGGTGTTCTTGTTTCAAATGATTTCCACTCCCAGGAAAAGAAATGCCATCATCAGTAAATTATGCTCTGAGATCACTGTGCACATTCCTAAGGCTGACTCTCTGAGCAAGATCTTCCCAGCGTGCATTTTTCTAATGCAACATAGACTAACCCACTGGCTACAACAGTGGGCGAAAAGGCTCAAACCTAAGAAAGATGATGTAGGTGGCACAGGCCTGGGCGATGTTTTCATTCTGGTGTACAAAGCTGAGCTATGAGTCAGAAACAGCTCAGTCACACCTGACAGCCTGTTTCTAGCACTGTAGTGCGGGTTGTTCTGATGGATTCGTTTCACCTCTTCAAAGAGGCCAAAAGTGAGAAGACAGGCTCTGAAGATTAACTCCATTTACTTCGGAGATTTGTTCATACTACTGAGATCAGGGTCTCCTCCATCTACAGACTCTCAATTCAATCCCCAAACCCTTCCATCCTGCTCCTACTATATGTTGCGCTATGATTCCTACGCAGTCTCAAGAAGCCCTGGTCTTACATGGGAACAGCTACTTGCAAAGTCAAGGCGGAGTACCATTTGCTACTTTATGTAGTGTGGAAGCTCAAAAGCACGTCTTCACTAGAAAATATGGGGATCCATCTGTAGGCTCCCAGCTAATTTACCTCATGAATTCTCTTTAGGGAGGTGATTGTGGGTATCCTTACATATGTTCATATTCTAGGAATATTTGCTATCAACGTCAGTAGTCCATCAAAGAAACTTTATTGCATAACACAAGGTTACATGCCACTACATTATTCACACAAGGCCATTGCCCATTCTTCCTGTCCATTTTGACCTGAGGATTCTATCTTCTGTACCAAGCTGATATTTTCCTTTATAACACCCTTGCCAAATGGGGTTAGGATCAGTGCACCGGTTTCTAAAGGCTAAGAAATACAGCCACCGACATCTTGACTTTCTTTTGTTTACATAGTTAGGAAAGAGTTAAAACTATTATTAACCATGTCTCCTGCGTGACCAGAGTTGCCTAAGTGCGGTGGTTAATGATGGATCTAAGATTCACTGTACACATTGTTGACCAAACCACATTCACTGCCAGTGAGACGATTCCAGCTCACGATGACTCTGGAGGCCAGAGTTGAACTTCCCCTGTGAGTTCTTGAGACTGTAAATCTTTATGGGAGGAGAAAGCTTCCCTTTCTTCCACAGGGCAGCTCACAGCTTAGATCAGCTAATGTTGGTTAGCAGCCCAGGGCAAAAATCGACTGTACCTACCTGGTCAGGGAAGGGTGTCCAAGAAGAGGCACTTATTGGGCCAGGGAGGACTCTCCGAGGAACTGAGAACTGCTGTGGGATCTGTTAGTATGGAAGGATTGAAGTGGACACCTGGACCTAGGGCTAGAGGAGAACCTGGGAGCACAAAGAGTGAAGCATTCCGATACTGAAGAGGTGGTAGTTTGAACCCCACCAGACTCAGAATTGATAGCAGTACATTTGCTAGAATGCTGTCTTTGCCTCTAACATTAGAGAAAGAGAGGATAGTCCCATGAGGCAGATGAGTAAAGATAGGTTATGTTTCTTGAAGAGATCGTTTCTGCCTTTCTGAGGATTCAAGTTTAGGGAAAGAACCAATGGTGCCCTGCTTCTATAAAGCAGTCTTGGAAACCCTCTCGGGTTCCTTGGAGTCAGAATGGACTCAAGGACAATAGGTTTGGTTTCTATTCCCTGATTTCATTTTTGTAACCCTCAAAAGGAGGGGAGCTCTTCATCCAGTTGAAGGATGGATTATGGTAAAGGGCCCGGGGCTGGTATATGTTCCCTATGACCTGGACACAGTCTGCTAGGCAGGACACACTCCTTCCTGGACATCCTTGTGCCAGTCTGGTTGTCAGTTCTGTGTTCTTGCTGCTTCCTCTGTCTGGGATGTCTTCATCCTTTCTTTCCCTCTCAGTTGTCTCTATCTTGAAGGTGTGACCCATGTCCAACTTCTTCATGAGATTCTTCTGTCATGCAACACTTTTGATAACAATACCATGGCTCTTTATTATTCTATACTATTGTGCATTCAGGCAATCCAACTATGGAGGCATAGTTGGCTGTGTACTGCATCAGCAATTTGTGAGAGGTCAGAAATGCGAAACCGCTAGCTGGTCCATTGAGAAAGATGAGGCTCTCTGCTCCTGTAGAGGTTCAGTGTCTCAGCGATTCGCAGGGGCAGTGCTACGCTGTCGGACAGGGTTGCTGTGAAGTGGAATTGCCCCTACGGCAGTGAGCTTGCATAGTCCACATTCAGCAACCACACCTGAACCACAACAGAGGATCTAGGTGTGAATTCCTGCTTCATAGTGTATCGGTTGTGTGGTTTGCTGAATAGTGCTGAACTTTGAACTTGAACTTCTTTACCAAAAAACAAACCAAAACAAAGCATACAAAGAAACAGCAAAAGAAACTCTGTTGCGGTCAAGTCAATTCTATTTCAGAGACCCTAGAATGAAGTAGAACTGCCCAATAGGGGTTCCAAGTTTCTAACCTTCACAAAAGCACATATCATAACCATCTTTCATGGAGTAAATGGAAGATTTGAAACAACCACCTCTGGGCTAACAGTTTTGCGCTTAACCCCTGCGACACCAGGACTCCTAAACGTGCCCCTAAACTTTAGTCAAATGGAGGTGTGTGTGTGTGTGTGTGTGTGTGTGTTCTTACGCTTGATATTGAATAGATCCATACTCGCTGCCATCAGGTCAATTCTAACTCATAGTGACCCAACAGAGACAGTTTAATTGCCCCTGTGAGTTTCTGAGGTTGTAATTCGTTTTTACTTAGACAGTCCTCTAAGTACATTACAAAATATTAATTACTTTATTCCTTATAATGATCTTGCTCAGTAAAACCTATTGTGTTCTCAATTTTATAAACACATGTGATGGTCACACGGTGAATAACTGACCGACTCACAACCATTGATTCAATGCTGACACATATGGTTTCCCAGACTGTAAATCTTTACTGGAGCAGAGAGTCCTTTCTTTCTCCCATTGAGCCGCTGATGGGTTTGATCCGCTAACCTTTCAGTTAGCAGTCCAATTGTTAACTCACAGTCTTTTCTGGACTTATTAGTGAGCCATAAACTAAGGCATTTTGGCCTCAGGGTCAATGCTTTTAAGGCTCAGCATAGCTTTCACTCTCCAATCCCATTTTGGAATGAACTCTATGTTCAATTTGTGTGTTTCTGTTGCTGCTCTTTGTCCTCAACTTTCTGGCCAGTTTGGCCTGTTCAAACCTGCTTTTGACATTGTCCTTCAGCTCCTGTTGGCCACATCTTCTTAGATCATTGCCCTCATGGAGATTAATTTTTGTGACTTTGATCGTGACCTTAGCACCTTTCCCAGGATATTTCTGTTGTCGAGAGTTTGATCATCAGAAAAAAAAGTCTCAGTTCTGCACCTAAGTCTGGATCTGGCCTCAACAGTTGTTCACAGAGAGAAGAAAAAGTGAAAGTTAAATATTACCACTGAGCATAGTGATGAAAAGTCTTTGGAATTGGAGGGTTTAAAGGGACAGGGTGGAAGTGAAGATGGTAGTAAGGGTGTGTGTATGTGAGTGGTGCTTTAAGACATAAGAGGCTGTAAGGGAAATCTTGGGAAGATATAAGTTGTGGAGGAAATTCAAAACTACCAGCACTTAGCTTTGAGACATAACAACTCCATCTAAATGATACTCAGACATTTTCTCCTTTGTGGCAAATAAATCATGCTTTTTTTTTTCTTGGTTAATATTGAGATTGAATCTCCTCCATAATTTTATTTTGTTGAAGGAACATTCCCTCAGGCCAGCCCAGGAAAGAAAACCTTGTCTTTTGCTTCTGTTGATAGAAGAACTCAAGGGACATGTATATGACTTGCTTTGACCTAATTCTTCAACGAAAAAAGTGAACTCAGCAATACAATGCTTACTGAATAAAGACCATTTGGAAAGACTGTTAGTTATGAATTTGGGGGAAGAGAACAGACCAGTCTAGAACTCCAGTTGTTTCTGAAAATGTTGATATCCTATCATCATGTTTCTGAGGTCAACTGTGTAATCAGAAATTTGAAGATACATATATTTAGCAAGTGGACACTATTGCTATTTTGTTTTGTATTGAATATTAACAGTTTTGAAAAACTGTTAGACATTAACAATGCCCAGCATGCTGATAACACTCCCTTCTCACTCCTTTCTTACCCCCCTTTCTCTTTCACACACACTTTTTAATATTCTGATCTTGATGATCAAATTTGTGTTATAGGTACAAGATGCTTTAAAACCATGTCTCTGAATAATAAATAAACAAATAGGCCATGGATTACTGTGCTTCCTGAGTTCCATTTTGTAGGATAAATATCCCTTTCTGAGGAGACCACTGATTGTGAAGGTGGGGATGAATATGCATAATAAACTTTTGTGAGCCTCATAGCTGATTCCAGAACATCATTCATTATAGACATTGTGTGTAGCAAAGTCTTCCCTTCCCAAAATGTTGACTGCTGAAAGTTCCTTTTTATTATATTCCTGTCAAATACTAACCAGCCAAGTTGATTTATCAACCATCTATAAATGAAGACTTTGGAAATTAAGTCTGTTTGGAACATAGTCAATCAGATGTCAGTGCTCACACACTTAAATATAGTACCAGTTTTTAATCTTTAACATTGTAGCACAAGGGAAGCTAGAAATTCAGATTAGTCATGCTTGAAAGTTGGTAGTTCAAACTCGCCCAGTATAAGGTAGATCTGGTGACCTCTTCTGTTAAGATGACAGTCAAGAAAAGTTCTAAGGAGTGGCTCAAATTTGTAACACAAAGGGATATTCAAGAGTTCGGAGTGACTCAAAGACACCGAACAACAATAGCGTATATAAATTGGGGTCCTGACTCTGTTGTTAAGTGCTTGTATAACAATGCAAATTATTCATATAACTGAATATGGAAAGTATCATGGACTGCTAAAAGGACAGACCAATCGGTGTTGGCCAAAATTAAACCGGTGTGTTCCTAAGAGGCAGGGCTGGCAAGGCTTTGTCTTATATACTTTGAGTCATATTGTCAGAAGAGATCAGTCTCTGGAGACGTTCATCATGCTGGGTGAAGCGAAGGGGGAGTGAAGGAGGGGAGGGTCCTTAACTAGCTGGATGGGCACAGTGGCTGTATCGATGCACTAAGGAGTAGGAACAATCTGAGGTTGGCGCCAGGCCATGTCGTGTTCCCTTGTGTTGGGTCATTATGAGCCAGAACCAACTGAGAACATCACTACACACATTGCTTAGTTTCTCTGGACCCTAAGCTTCTCAATTGTCAAATGAAAAATAGTGCTTGCATTGCAGGATTATCATAAGGACTAAGCTATGCAATGATGAATGTAAAGTGCCGTGTAATAGCCCCTATGTGGTGGGAATGGTTAAGCACTCAGCTGCAACCTACAGGTTGACAGTTTGAATGCATCCAGAAGTGCCTGGGAGGAGGCATCTGGTGATCTGCTTACCAGCCCTACAGAGTTCTATTCTACACAGCTAGGGTGGTCATGGCTTGGAATGTATTTATGGCAGCTACGTAAATAACAGTAGCAACATAGTAGCTATCCTTGTTCCATAAAGGAAAGAAGGAAGGCTCAGATTCTTCATCTTTGAAGATTTTCTCATTAGAACTATTAAACTCTTGGTTCTTTACTTCTACTATCTGGTAATGAAGGCTAGCAGGTGACAGACACTTGGATAGGTAGCATGGAAAATCCAGAGCATTATGGATGAGTGTTAGTCTTATTATCAGATAGCTTCTTATCACTCACATTGATACCACCTCAGTGCAAGCCATTATCACCGCTCATATAAACTATTGTAGTAACTTCTCCTTCTTCCTGCGTTTACTCTTATCTCTCCCACTGTTCACTATTGACATAGCAGCCAATGATTCTCATGAAAAATACTTTGAAAATATCAGTCCTTTGTTTAAAGACCTTTATTCAGTAACTCTCATCTACATCAGGGTCAAAGTCAATGTCCTCTTCAAATGGCCTCCAAGACTGTGTTATTCTGATCTCTGTCTATTACATGCATGTCTGCTGCACTTGCGGACTTTTCCCTGACTTGCTTCATTCTGGTCATCGTCACTTCTTGGTGCTCTGATCACACCATCCCATTCCATCTCAAGCCTTTGCGTTTGCTGGTCTTTCCCCCCAGAATGTGTCCCCTTGGATGCATGACTGTTTAACTCCTTAAGTGCTTTAAATATTTGCTTACTTAAAAAAAAAATCAAAGTAAAAATGCTGTCTCACTGCCCTATTTCATTCTTTGATTTGTATTTTCTCTTTTAACACCTGTCACCAAATGGCATACTGGCACTATTTCCGCCGTTTGGTGGAGGGTAAGCTCCATGAAAGCAAGGTTTTATTTGCTGTGAGGACTGCTGTTTCTGTGGGCTCATTGCTGTTATGTAGTAGATACCCCCCAAATTTTCTTGAATATTGGGTTCTAGTTTGAGTTTTTGGCCTTTCCATTATTTTGTGATGCATAGACTCATAAATAAAACAGGTCTAAATTTGGAGAGTCAGCTTGTTCCTGATGCATGTGGTAGTTGAAGCCCTGGTGGTACAGTGGTTCTATGTTAGGGTTTGATCTGAGGGGTCAGCAGTTCAAAACCACCAGCAGTGCTGGTGAAAAACTGGGCTTTCTACTCCTCAAAAATGCTCAGCGGGTTGCTCTGAGTCAACCCTGCCTGGATGAAAGTGAGTCCTTTATAATGTATACGGTTGAACGAAAGGCATTATGTGCTCATGATGTTCCACAAAGTCCACCATATCTCTCAGAGTCTTACTCGTGGTAAGTTAAAAATGTCACAGCTAGATACTCGAGAGACTAGTATCTAGTCATGTTTATTAAACCAGAGGGGCAGCAAAAAAGAGGCAAGCCTTTGACCAAACAGATTGACAAAGGACTGGCTCATGTGGGTTCCAAG
Organism: Nesogale talazaci; assembly: GCA_004026705.1. Lineage (NCBI taxonomy): Eukaryota > Metazoa > Chordata > Mammalia > Afrosoricida > Tenrecidae > Nesogale > Nesogale talazaci. The sequence continues at coordinate 11,572 of PVJH01019001.1, forward strand.
TTTATAACTCTTCACAGAAGTAGGATAGCACACCTTTTTATCCTGTGGCATGGAGGGTTTGAACTTTTTGGTTAGCAGCTATGAGATCAACTATGGCGCCACCCGATCTTCTATAAAGTCTCTACAGGCTTGCAGATTTTCTTATGCTTTATCTTTTTGTTTGCAACATTGTCTTAGCTATGGTCCCCCTAGAACTTTCAGGTACTGTCCTAGATTAATGGCTTAAGAAATCGACCCTTCCAAATCTTATGTCACAGAGGAGGAAGTAAAAGGTTCAAAAGAGGTGTGAAGCCATTCTCAAGCCCTTCAGATGGAAGGCGATGTTCTTTCGGCTGGCTGCCACTCATCCTCATTCAGGCCTGGAGGCAGGATCAGCAGGGCTGATCTGTCTGTAAGTATTCTATACACAGTTAGCTTAGATGACATTGTGTTCTTTTTCTGCCTTCTAAATTATTCCTGTATCTTCATCAGACTATACATTTTCTTTGGTGTATAAAAGGAACCCTTCTGGAGCTGGGAGCTGAGCATTGATTGAGCTGCAAGCCTCAAGGTTTTCAGTTCAAATCTACCAACTGCCGCAAGGGAGAAAAATGAGAATGTGAGAATTTATAGTCTTGAAAACTTAACAGACAGTTCTAGTCTGTCTCCAGTGTTACTATAAGCCGTTATCAACACAATGACAATGGGTATAAGGTGAAACTCACCTCAAGCTTCTGAAGATGAGATAAATTGATGGAAGCAAAGGACATAATCAAGTCCAGATTACAGTCCATACTCAGTTCAAGTGTGTTTCTTTCCCTTTCCTTCACTTCATGGTGGTAGGAGGGATTGACAGCCTTAAAGAGTCAGTGCATGAGACCGTGGTTGCAGGTAGGGCAAGAACTGAAATGGTGGTGGACTTTGGCTGTAGTGCTTTATGGTGTGAATCACTAAAACCCCTTGGATCGTTCCTTACTTTACGGTTTGCTTAAAGCAATGCTTCTCTTTTCTCTGTTAAATTCAGAACTTTCAGGCACTAAGACTAAGTAGACTTAGTCTGGAACTTTCAACCTTCTTTCTGTTTTGCAACTCAAGATGAACAACAGTATGACTGGCTTCATAAATTCCATTGGTTTATCAGGTACATCTCACAAACCTCCAACCTAACACCCTCTCAGTCTGAGGCCATGCCAACCCATCTCTTCAGTCGGACGATGTGTGTATTTCTGCTTCCAATTAAAGTCATTGATCCAATTTAACAGAGGGACTTCTGATGTGCCAGTCCCTGCCATGGGTCCTGAGGACATAACTGTGAAGAAGAGAAACAAATCTGCATGTGGCATTTGCATCTTAACAAGTGACTAAAGGACAAATAGTCATGCTTCCGTAATCCTGGCAGCCAGGGACGGGAAACGGGGCATTGTCGTGTATTGTGAGCACAGGTGTCGACTTTGAGACTGAATAATTTACCTCTTGGGCTTTCATTTTGAAACATATAAAGGAGCCCAGAGTGAAGCTGTGTGGGATAACGTGACTCCACACGGAAGGCAGCCATTCTTGAGATCCCCACAGCTGAAATCATCTTTGTGGTAACAGCAAACAATCCTCTGAAATCTTTTTTAAAGGCTGCTGACATTGTGGCTGTGATGATGAGCTTAATCACAAAAACAGTCGTTCAGATAGTGCAAGACTGGGCAGTGTGTCTTTGGTTGTGCATAAGTTCACTATAAGTCGGTGGTGACCTTGACGACTCCTGAGAAAAATAAATAATTGCTAAGATTTCACTTCAACTGTGTGCTTTATTGCCTATATCTACCAGCCAGTGGTTGTTGCTTAAAACACCAGGAGTTAGCATGAATTCTTTCCTCCTCTTCCAAACTAAAAATATTTATCTTTAATAGATGAGATTCATTCTCTTAAAAGAAGCATACCACCTACACTTGTATACTTTCTACTATTCCTCTTATCCCCAATTTGAAAAAAAAAAAAGCACAACACTTGCTTGGTTACTTAGTGCATTAACACAGATCCATTGAAACAAACACACTCAAAAACTGAGTACATCATTTGAAGCTCTGATGACTAGTTTTGTTATCAAATCCCGTTGAGTCTGTTCTGACTCACAGTGACCCTTATGCCAGAGATGAACTGCTCTCTGGGGTGTCCTAGTCCGTAATCCTAATGGAAACAGATGGCCAGGGGTTTTCTCCTGTGGATATGATGTTTGATTTGAATTGTTGACCTCTCAGTGAACAGCCCAGGACTCAACAACTCATTGTGACATCAGGGCTCACCCCACCCTCTTTGTTTTTGTTTATGAGATCAGTCTGACTCATAATGACTCAATGGGCCAAGGTAGTACTGCCTCACAGGGTGTCCCAGATGGCAGTTTTCCACCTTTCTCCCACAAGGTTGCTGATGGGTTCCACCGCACCCTTTGCCATGGCCCACCAGGTTCATTGCCTAGATTGTACCAACTATGAAAACAGCAACCCAAATTCTAGACATTTTGACTCATTTTGACCTACAGTGTAGAAGCTCTCTAATGGGCCTCCACGCCTATACTCTTAATGGAATCAGCCTGACATGGTGTTCTCCTGTGGAAGAGCTTGTGGCTTCCGGCTAGAGGAGGTGCTCACCTTAGGAGTTGCTGGGTGGATTCTGGCTCACAGTGACCCAGTGTGACCAAATGCAACTCTTCACAGTGTTCTCTTGGCTGTCATATTTACAGAAGCAGATCACCGCTACTTCCTCCTTTGACATATGTTTCTAGTGTGCTTCGAAATTTCCGTAATAGAAAATGTAATGCTGATCGCTTTCTTAGCTGTTCTTCGGTGCTCATTCATCGCTTTATTCATTCTTATGTGACAGATACTGGGTTGGGTCCTGAAGAGAAACAAGATCTAGGATTTCTGTGACATATGTCAGAAACCTTTCCAGATGGAGATTTTATATAGGGAAATCAATATTATTTTAGAGTTGAGAAGCTCAGAATTTAGACTCTGGGTATGATAGCACTCTTTGAGCAATAGTGTGCTTGTCTACCCCCTGACCCCCACCTCTTCTACCAGACTCTTGTGTTTGCCAGAAGAAGTCCCGTAGAGACCATGAATCTATTAAGTTTTCTGAACTCCTCTTTAGGCAGCATTTAGTCCTGGTGACATTGTCAGGTAAGAGATGCACTGCCGACTGTACATCGGCTGTTCAAACCCACCGGTGGTGGCTGGAGCTTTCTGTCCCCTTAAGGATTTACAGCCTCAGAAACCCTTTATAGAGGTGCCAGGAATCATAACTGACTCAATGGCAGTGTTTTTATTTTTTTTCTCTCGTAACATTTAAGCCTTATCATCCAGTTCACTTCTGGGCCTCTCTTTGATGTGCCGATTCTTCTCAAGTTCTCTTTTCTCTGGGTTACTGATTTCAGGCTGAAGTCAGATGATTTGCAAAATGACCTGTCTTTCCTGACTGCTTCACACTCCGGGAAAGAGGAGAACAAACAGGTACAAAGTCTATTTGGCTTTGTAGCCCAAGAAAGAGGCCTGCATTACTATCATGTGCTTCTTCGATAAGATGTCCACAGATTTGCTTTTCTTTTTCCTGGTTTTCTAAAGTTAGGGGACTCATCTAAAAAATTCCAACAGTTTTTTTATAGTTTTTGATAGTCAGTCATCAGAACTCGGAGGCCTGGAGACACAGTGGTTAAAAGGTAGCAGTAACTCATCAAAAGATTAGCAGTTTGAACCTAGGAGCCACGTTGCAGGAGAAAGATCTTGCAGTCTGCTTCCATAAAGATTTCTGGCTTTGGAAATCCTGTGAATCAGCTTTGCTCAGTCCTGTTGGGACTATATGTGTCAGAACCAGCATGAAGGATTGATTTTGTTCTGTTGTTTACTCAGGGATTAGCTACAAAAATGATTTAACATTCTCGAGGCAGTGCTGATATTTATATTCCTGGTGGGTGCTTCTCTTGCTCCAACTTTTGCTATTCAAACTTTAGTAGTATTTGTTTTTGATAGAGGGCATGAATTTGAATGGGACAGAACTAGAAAACAAGAGACTTGGATCTTAATGAGATGATACTAATTTTGCATACGACAGGTTAACTTTTCAAATATATTCTGATTTAATCTTCATAGTCATCTTGAAAATTAGGCAAGCATAATTGAATGATTTTTAAAATGATACAATTTTGTCTCGGGGAAAACAGAAGACTCCTTATACATGCACCTCCATTACTGGTAAAGGTGCCAAAAGTCACATTGACTCTTGTACCTCTTGCCACTCTGTCTGAGAGATTTCAACTACCCTCTATGATTGTTTTAAACAACTGGTGAAAGTGAAGACAAGTGCTATTCGATTTGCATTTTTAATTATTTTTCATGTTTCAATTAGATGTTGTGAATTTGAACATTTTTTCAAGATGTCTAGTTTTAAAATCTTTAAATATCTCAACATCATAGCATACAAGCCACCCAGTACAATCAATTGACAGTCAATTGCTAGGTGGTGACAGACAAGCGGTGGAAGCTATGTCATCAGTATTTCATATACCAGCAGGCTCACTCAAGATCAACAAGTTTCACTAGACTAGTGTTTTCACACAGGGAACAGATAAAGAAGAAGGAATAGAGTCTTCACTTTTGAGGAATTGGCTACTGGAAATCTTATGAATAGCAGTGGAACATTGTTAGAAACCTAAACCTCACAAATAGCAACAGAACACTGGGAGATATAGCCAGAAGACAATTCCCTTAGGTGGGAAAGCACTCAAAATATGACTGAGAAAGACTTGACCATAATGACATACGAGGAGTAAAGATTTCAGGACCTTTATCTGCTGATGGGACCTGTCTCAAAATTAGAAGCAACATCTGCAAATTCCTAGTAATCATCAGAATCAAAAGTATGAAGAATGAGTCTAGGAAAATTGGAAGTCGTCAAAATCCAAATGGATCACATCAAAATGGAGACATTAGACCATAGATTCCCAAACTTATTTAGAGTAATGTCCCCTTTTCAGGGGGAAAAATTACTCTTTCCCCTTAACAACGACAATAGTGTGTTCTATAACCCATGATCCAGGAAAAAGTGTAGGCTTTGCTTTTGCAGCTCCCTTTAGATCATTCTATAGGCTCCCTAGTGGTGTAGAGGTTATAATTTGAGCTGCTAATTGCAAGGTATGGAGTTTGAAAGCACCAGCCACTCTACAGGAGAAACACAGGGCTTTTTACTGCCCTAAAGAGTTACAGTTGGAGTCCACAGGGGTTGCTAAGCCTTGTCTCATAGAGTAACTTTGAGCTAGCATCAACTCCATGGAGTTTTTGAGCCCTCCCTCCCCCACCAAGAGGTGACATCTCACATGTTTGGTGACATTGCAGGCATTAGTGAGATAGAATGGGTGGGTATTGGTCATTTAGAATCAGATAATCACATGACTGTCTACAGTGGGAGTAACAAATTCAAGAGGAATGGTGTTCCATTTATCATCAAAAGGGGCAGTTTGCTAACTCAAAATACAAGGCAAGGCGTGTGTGATAGGGTAATATCTACCTGCTGATGAGAAAACCGGTTCCTACACATATTATTCAAATTTATGTGCCAGCCAATAAACTAAAACTATCGATGAAGATAGTGAAGAATTCAACCAGTTCTTTTAGTTTGAAAATTATAAAACATGAAATTGAGATGCCTCGATAATTACTGGCAACTGAAATACAAACATTGTAAACAAAGAAGGAGCAGGAGGTGGAAATATCTTGATAGAGGCAAAACTAGAGACTGCATGATAGAATTTTGCATGATAATACTTTGATAAAATATATTTTTTTCCACAACATGAATAGCGGCTATACATCTTTCCTTCACAAGGTGGAATACACAGGAATCGAACTGATTAACTCTCTGGGGAGAAATGATAGAGAAGCTCATTCTCATCAACTAAAATGATGCAAGGACTGATGGTGGGAAAAATGTCAATTACTTAGAGAGAAGTTCAAGTTGAAGTTGGAAAGAAAAATCAGTCCATGATAGTTAAACCTTGAAATACAAACTTTACAACTTAAAATAAAACTACGAACACACCCCACCTGATTTTGAGAAAACCACAAGAAGAGATTTGAGCTATAGAACATGAGAAGGTAAAAAAAAAAGAAGCCGACCCTGTTGAACTGTCAGATGACATCAAGAAAATTATCCGCAAAGAACATAAAAGACTTTCCTGTCAAAAAGACAGGAAAGAAAGGAAATATCAAAGTGGATTTCAGAAAAGACATTGAAACTTGCTCTTGATTCTAGAGTAGCTGAAGAACATGAATGAAATTATGAGGTGAAGGAGCTGGACAGAAAATTTGAAAGGGCAGCATGGGGAGACAGAGTATAGTGTTGTAATGAAATGTGCACCACCCCCTCACCTAGAGCTAGAAAACCAAAAAGATAGAACTCACAGAGTATACATTGGGTTGAAAGAACTGAAAAAATTCAAGCCTCAAGTTGAAGCATCAGAAGATTCTATGAGCAAAATCCTGATTTTTAAACCATGAGTTATGTATACCCTTGTTCTGTTTGCACAACTGCCTGTTGGTTCATGCACATGTCCCAAATGAACACAATCAGGTCTTATGAAATTCCTTTTGAAGTCATCTATAGTTTGCTATCATTCTCACAGTCAAATACTTTGGCAGAGTCAAACACAAGTAAAGATATCTCTAGTAATCTTTGCTTTCAGTCAAAATCCATCTGACATCAGCAGTGATAGCCCTTGTTTCATGTCCTCTTCTGAGTCTGTCCTGAACTTTTGTCAGATCCTTGTCAATAATGTATTGCTGGAACTGTTGTTAGATGATATTCCGCAAAATTTAACTTGCATGTGATACTAAGGATATTGTTTTATACTTTGAACATTCTGTTGGATCACTTTTCTTTAGACTGGATATAAATATGGATCTCTTTTGATTGGTGGGAAAAGAAGCTATTTTCCAAATTTCTTGGCATAGATGAGCAAGTACTTCCAGTGTTTCATCAGCTTGTTGAAACATTACAGTTGGTATTCTATCAGTTTCTAGAGGCTTATGTTTGCCTAATGCTTTAAGTGTAGCTTGAACTTCTTCTACTGATTCATTCTTATGCCGTGTCTCCTGAAATGGTGGAATGTTGACTAGTTCTTTTTAATTCAGTGACTCTGTGTATTTTTTCCATCTTCTTTTGATGTTTCCTGCATAATTCACTAATTTGTTCATAGAATATTTTTATATTATAACTCAAGGCTTGAATTATTTTCTTGAGTCTTTTCAGCGTAAGATATGCTGAGTGTGTACTTCCCTTTTGTTTTTCTAAGTCTTGGTCTGTGCACATCTAATTATAATATTTTACTCCGTCTTCTCAAGCTGCCTTTTGAAATTTTCTATTCAGCTATTTAACTTCCTTATTTTTTCCCATTTGCTTTAGCTATTATATGATTGAGAGAAAGTTTAAGAATATCTTCTGGCCCCCACCTTGGTCTTTTCTTTATTTTCTGAATTCTTAATGACTTTTCATTTTCTTTATGTATGATATTCTTATGTCCTTTCACAGCTCATCAGGACTACTATCATTAGTGTTCAATATGGGTGGGAAGATTTACATCATATTTGAGTTCTTACGGACTTGTCTGAATTTTCTTCAGCTTCAACCTGAACTAACACGCAAGCAATTAATGTTTTGGTGTTGTCAACCCCTTCTTTAGCTTTAGCTGCTGATTTTTGAGCATCTTCACCTTCTCTTCCCACAGATATAGGCAATTTGTGTGTATCTGTATAGTGAAGTACAAGTGTATCATCACTGTCTGTATTGTTCAAGAAAGTTATTTGCAACAAGAAGTCATTGGTCTTGAAAAATCTTATCACGAGATCTCCAGCCTGGTTTCATCACCAAGATGATACTTTCAAACTACTATCCCTTTATCTTTGGGCTCCCTTTCCCCAAACAAACTGCTCTTCTGGTATGCATAAAGGTAGGATCCTTCGGATTATACTTTCCACCAAGAGGTTCTTCCCTAATCGTGAATAAGTCAGCAACCTTGATCTCTGTGAAGAATTGTCTTTGGAAGAAAATATGAGGGTACAGTGAAACAAAATTATTTGGTATCACTCTTCTCTTCACAGTTTTGCAAATCTCACCCAATGACTGGGTGAGAACATGCAAATACAATGTAGAAGATTCTAAATTGAGGCTTGTTCCTATTTGCAATTCCATTGGGTACACAGGTGAGCCATTTCAGAACCAGGAAGAGATAATTCCATGCCCATAAAGAAAGAAGCGCTACCAGAGGGGTAAGTAGGAGTGACCTCTTGGAAGTGACGGCGACATCAGGGACATCAATGCCAAGATCATGAGGTGGAGCAGAGAAGTGGCACTGAGATTAGGGGGCAGAGGAATGAGTTTCCTGAACTAGGCAACAAAGCAGAGAAAGGTTAAGGGATCATGTGGCTCAGAGATCAGGAATCAAAGACACGTCCGCCACTATGGCTGAGAAGAGATATTATGGGCAAAATATTTGTATCTTTAATATTTTGTAACATGTTAGCTTCTCTATTAAGCTTCATAATTGTGCAACTTTTCTGTGAATTCTCTGTAGTCACTGCAAAGAACTCTTCAACCCAGGAGAGCAGGTTCAAAAGAGAGAGAGCTGGTATCAGAAGAGGGTGATTAGGAAGTTGAAGGGTGGAGGCGCATCTGAGATCTGCTCCCCCAGGAATCATTTCAGGCAGATATGGTCTTGGATTCTTCTCTCTTATTAATCCAGAGAAGGTCAGAGGTGTCCCCACACCATTTTCTTAGTAGAGAACATTAATGTCTGTTCATGATCATTTTGATCATCAAAATTGAACTTAAGGCAATGAGTTGGGAGTTATGATCATTTTTGTTCTTCTTAATTCATGGTTACTTACCATTTATAGCACATCTGAACGAAACTCTTTGAAAGAAATATATCCTTTAATCTCAGCCAGGGGAAAAATGAGTAAATTGAAATGGAGTTGCAAAGGAAGTGCCATTTTTCAAAACAACCAGACCAAATAAACTAATAAAAACAGAAACAAGCTAGATGTAAATGTTACCTATTTTATTGATAAACATATTGAACTAAAATCATCATTTTGAAGAATTTATATTATTTATTTTTATTGACTAGTGTCTCAGATGGGCTGTCACATGTTACTGTATTAATAATTGTCTATTAAGTGAATTTAATAGATCTTCAAATGCCAATTTAAATCAATACTCAATAAATCAAAACTCTAAAAATTAAATATATTTTGTTATGCAGATTGAGAAGCAAAATCTTTGACATTTATATTTTATTTATAGTGAAAGACTTATATCAATAAATGTCTCCAAATAATAAGTAAGCCCAGGTCAGTTGAAGTCAGGCTTCTACTGGTTTGTGGAAGCTGATGAGCAAGAAGAAGGATGAAGTATCAGAGACATTAGGGGTCACAGGCAGGGGGCATGAAGGTCATGTGAATCTGAAATCAGCTAGATGAACCCAATGTCAGCAGATTGCTGACAGAAAGAAATAGGCAATATATGCAGATCCAATAGAAGGTGAAGGTCCAAAGAGAGTTCTATCCTACTGGGTCTCCTTCTCATACAAACGGCCATACCCAGGGAGGTGGCATCAGACTACAATCCAATTGATAGGTTAGCCTCCACCCTGGCTCTTAGTCAGAAGAGTTGAGTTGACATAGCCAGAAGCAACAAAAGAAACAACATAGAAAGCACAAATGATGAAACTAAAATCATAGGCAATTTGTCCATCACAAAAGAGGCTAAAAAACTTTGTGATTTCTCAGTTATGAAGGTCCATTTTCCAGTTTGAGTGGGTAGGTAGAACTGGGGATTAGTCTATTTGCTGTCCACTTCTTACATACTCACTGACTGTTCTTTGGAGTAAAACATCACTATGTGTATTCCTTCTAACTTGAGAAATAACTGTGTTGCATATAATAATAGAAGACATAAAATCAATAATGACAGAAATGCTTAAGCTAATACTTTTGTTGTGGGAATAGCTATCACTACCTATTATTGATGTGACATGGAGAATTAAGCAACTCAGCTTTTTGTTTCCAATGAAAAGAGATGAGTTAGTTTATATTGCAAATAGTTTGATAATGCCCTGAGTTAGAGATCCTCTTACTTTTCCATGAAGTCTGAACTGCTGAGTTGGCAAGTCCCATGTGTTTTAACTACTCCACATGACAGATGAAAGGTAAGGCATAGAAGGTGTAATTTTCACGATGTATATAATAAGAAGTGTACTAGACTAGTAGTCAAAGTCTCTCCCCCAACAAATGACATTATGGAACTGAAACTAAACTTTGACCAATTTGATAATAATAATACTATTAAGTGATATACCAATATTATTCTTCCAATTAATAACATGGATATATAAAGTAATTACAGAGAATGCTCTTAATAGACCATTGTCACATTTATTATGTGTTGGGTCGCTAACTACAAGATCAGCAATTTGAAACCACCAGCTGCTCCAGGGAATAAAGGACAAGCTCACTGCTCCCCCTAAGTCTTCACAGGTTCACAGGAGTTCACAAGAACAGTTCTACCTTGTCCTATGGACTCACTCAGTGGCCATGAGTAAAAGTGATAGAATGATAGGTGACAGTAAGAGTACTTTAGAACTAGGTGTGCATAGGTATGTATGCATATATACATAGAATAGTTTTGACTCACAGACACCCTATTTGCCTTTCTGAAGCTCTAAATCTTTATAGAGACAGATAGCTTCATATTTTCCCTTTTGAGCGGGCCAATGCTTATCTTAAAGGGCCACCATTTTATATGCAGAATACATATATAATGTCATTTCATTTATAACATTATAAATAATATGAAGACTCAACTGTAGGATTATATGGTAATAAATCCAAATAGTCCAATTAAACCATCTAGGAAGTGATTTAATGGAATAGTTCTTTCTCTCTTATGATGTCTATGAGTAGATATGGAGTATGAATAGACTTCTTTGCTCTTTTAATGACCATAGAATTACTTATGAAAAGTTTATTCTGGCTTGAGTCCTGGTTTTCCTCTTTCATAGTCCCCACTCCCTCAGTATCAAGCAAAGTTGAATTTTCTAATAAAAAAATAAAAGAAATCTTAAAATTGTTAGCTTCACCACATAACACGAGTTAAAACTCACTTAATAGAGTGAGAAACATTCTGGTTCTCGACTATATTCTCAAGAATTCATTAAATGTAAGCTAATGTGTCAGGAATTTTTTTCCTCCATTACCAGAATTTACCTTCCTTTTAGTTTCATATAATGTTATTTTTCTGAGAGGTGGGATGGGGTGAAGTATGTAGGAAAAGAATGCCCCTTTAATCGTTACTATAGCAATACAACTTGCTATTGAAACCATAAACATTAATGATGGCTTGGAAGGTGACACCCTACAAAAATATTTGAGTCATTCTGAATAAGGCTTGAAACAACATTGCTACATTTAAGTCTGGGTAAGAGCCGGCTGCTTGGACATCCAAACAATACGCCTCTATTAGAAAGCAAGCCTAAAATAAAATGGAAATCATATTTGCTTTCATTTCCCCTCGCTCCATACTCTCTGAGGAGGGGAAAAGGAGGAGGGAGTAGAAAAGAAAGGAAAGCAAGGAGGAAGGAAAGCTGAACCAAGCAAAAACAATGCATATGTGGATGTGCCTTAGGAATGTTGCCTCTAAGCATGTGGGTGCTGATAACTCCATGGTATGTGTCTGCTGGAGCTCAGTGAGAGAGGTTTCCTGCATCTCTGCAAGTTTTACACCAGCTTGAAACCAAATAGTGTTTAATCACTTCCATAAAAATCCCCGGAGAAGAAAAACATGCATGAAAAAACAGCAATAAGAAGAAAGCGTGCTATATATGTTATAGCTGACCACAGACGTCATTAACAAACCAAGCAAGTGGCCTAACCAGGAATTTTCCAAATGCTTATTTTGGGTGAGGTTCACTCCCAGATGGAGAGCTTCAAAATAGAAGAGGAAAATGACAGGTCCTGGTGGATATATATATATATTTTTTATTGATTTACTCCTAAAATAAAGACGGCACCTTGCATGAACATTCAAGTCCTCTGCGTTTGTCTAAGAGAAAACACGACAAACAAATGCCACTCGTAACAGGTTAAGGTTGTTGAGAGCGAGAGCGAGAGGGAGAGAGGGGGAGAGAGGGGGGAGGGGGTGAGAGAGAGAGAGAGAGAGAGAGAGAGAGAGAGAGAGAGAGAATGCATCCCTTTTTAGACTTTTGTGGAACAGCCAGGCTGAGTTTTTCCAATCAACCTCCCTACCCCCCTAACACTTGGAAGGTTTTCTACTTCTGCCTCGGTTCACTTCTCCTTTCAGTGGTTTTAGAGCATGATAGAATATATCCAACAGGAAATTCTGGAGTTGTTTTTTCAAGACTTCCATTTCCCTATCACAGCTCCAAACAGGAATAAAGACTCTCTCTCTCTCTCTCTCTCTCTCTCTCTCTCTCTCTCTCTCTCTGACTTTGTGACTTTGTTTTGAGGCATTTTACACCAAACCAAGTCAACTGTAGCCAGACTTGGAGAACATTGACATGGCTCAAGCCTGCATGGTTCCTAGGATTCGTGGGATCTTCATGTCCTAAAGAACCCACAGATTCTTTGGGCCAGTCTGTCACCTAAACTTATACGGATTTTCAACAGTACCTTTTCTTGCACCCAGAGGTTGCTGAACTTACTCTAGAACCCTTTCAGTAAAGAGGATAGTTGCAGACATTCTAAGACCTTTCTCTCTAATCCTGAGCAAAAGCAGATACAGCTCCAGATCTAGCCTTTTCTAGCAGCTTCAGGGAACTGCCAGAAATTCAGGCTGGATTCAGAAGAGCAAGTGGATCAAGAAATATCATTGCTGCCATGCCCACTTCTAGTGAGGGGGCCAATCTGGCTCTGTTTATGTCTGGCCCTGGAGCTCTCTCTTTTCGTACATCCTCCATGTGTGCACACTGTCCTCATGGTGGGGTGCTTCAGGGTAGGATGTGCATGCCCACTCTGGCTTCTGTGGAAATGAACAAGAGAACAGGTTGGGTTGAGGGCCCATATGCCATACTCACAAGGAGAAAGGCAAGAAGGGCAGAAGAGAAAGAGAGCTGCTCCAGTCCCCATGCTGACCCATGAAGCTCTGAAAACTACGCCCCTGCAGGGACCTAATGGGTCACAGAAAGGACTAGGAAAACAACAACAAGACATGTCACTCCCTACTGAAGCAGACAGTGACAGAGGACACTTCAGGTGTCACATGGTGGGGAAGCAATGCAGACTGACCCCTCCCTCCCCCCCAAAAAATGAACCAAATCAAGAAGGGAACACTCCTGGTTGGACAGTAGGGAGGACAGAATAACGGATCCGATGGTTCCTTGGTGGCAAGGGGTCAGGGTCCAGCTACCAAATGATGAAACATCTGGGGTCTTAAAGACTTGAAGATAAATGAGTGGCCATTTAGCACAGAAGTGGCAAAGCCCACATGGAAGAAGCACCCCAGCCTGTGTGATCAAGAGGGTCGAAGGGAACAGGTACCAAGCATCAAAGAACATGAAGCACATCACTAAGAATGAGAGGGAGAACAGGATGGGGACCCAAGACCCATTTGTGGGCAATTTACAGCAGGCAGGTGAAGGGGCTTGGCACAGTATATGTATGTATGTCTTATGATAAGTTATGTATGAGTCACTGTCCAATAAAATGACTGAAAAAATTAAATTAAAAAAAGAGAAATATCATTGCTGTTTTCAGATGGATCTTGGTTCAAAGCAAAGAATGCCAGAAAGATTTAAAAGGAACCCTCCCCCCACCCCCCGCAAACAGAACTATACTTACTGTTGCTTCATTGACTTTTTTTTTCAATCATTTTATTAGGGGCTCATACATCGTTTTTCACAATATATAAATAAGCTCCCTCACATGTCCACTTCTATTATTGTTCTTCAATCGTCCACCTTCTTCCCTTAAGCCCCTAGTATCGGCTTTTCCATTCCTTTCCCTCTTCCCCTGGTCTCTCCTCCCCTCCAACCCTCAATACTTTATACATTGTTATTGTTTTGTCATATCGTACACTGCCCGACCTCTCCCCCAACCCACTTCTTTGATGCCCATCCTTCAAATAAGAGCCTGTGTATATATCCTTGCTGTTGGTTCCCCTTTCTGTCCACCCTTCCAGTATCTCCAATCTAACCATTGGCCTGAAGAGGCCCATCCATCCTGGTTTCCCCATATCTCCAGCTACCCTCTATGCCAGTGTGACTTCTCCAGTCCATCTGGATTTGCAAGGTAGAGTTGGGACCATGATGGTTGGGGGACAGGGAGGAAGGCTTCAGGAACTAGAGGAAACTTGTATGCATCATCACTGCCTGGCTGCCCCCCGACTGGTCTGTCTCCTCCCCGTGTCTCCCCTGTAAAAGGGTGACCAATTACCCACCAGTGGACCTTAGGTCCCCACCCTATTCTCCTCCTCCTATGTAATGATGTGATTCTTGTTCTTTGGTGCTCGACAAAACAAAACAAACATATATCACTGTGTGCACACATCCCCGATGTACCAATTGAGGACATGTAAGAGCATGAGCAAGGGTGGTGAAGAAAGCAGAAGGGCCCAGCTATCAAAAGATAGAGCATCTGGGGTCTTAAAGGCTTGAGGACAAACAAGCAGCCATCTAGCTCAGAAGCAACAAAACCCACCATAAAAGAAGATCACTTACCTGTGCAATCATGAGGTGCTGAAACAATCAGGTATCAAAGAACAAAAATCAAAATCAGTGGACGAATTGACTCCCGATATCGCTGATGACAAATGGATACAAAGGCAAACAAAGTAGAAGAAATGATGGTACCCAGCTAACAAATGATTGAATGCCTGGAATCTCAAAGACTTGAAGATAATCGAGTCACCATTCAGCGCAGAAACAGCAAAGTCCACATGCGGGAAGCACACCAGCATGCGTGATCAAGAGGGCCGAAGGGAGCAGATATCGAGCTTCATTGACTTTTTAAAGATGTTTAACCCTGTGGACCGTAACACCTCATTTAGAACTAGTACATGGATCAAGAGGCAGTTGTGTGGACAGTTGGGTGGTTTAAAATTGGGAAAGTCGTTCATCACGGTTATATCCTTTCACCATACTTGTTCAAACTGTGCGCTGAGAAAACCACCAGAGAAGCTGGCTTATATGAAGATGAGTGCAGCATCACAACAGGAGGAAGGCTTATTAACAACCTATAGTAGGCAGATGACACAGCCTTTCTTGCTGAAGCATTTGCTGATGAAGATCAATGATTGCAGCCTTCAGTATGGATGATAATTCAAGGTAAGTAAGACTGAAATCCTCATAACTGGACCAAGTTGAAGTTATCAAGGACTTTTGTCTTACTTGGATCCACAGTCAATGCTCATGGAGGTAGCGGTCAAGAAATCAAAAGGTAAATCTGCTGCACAAGACCTTTTTAGCGTATTGAAGAACAAGGATGTTACTTTGCAGACAAAGGTGCCTCTGACCCAACCATGGTATTCTTGAAGCCAAGCATCATATGCATGTGACAGTTGAACATTGACTAAGGAAGACTGTACAATAATAGATGCATGTACCTTGGACTGCTAAAAGGACAAACTCCTCTGGAAGAAATAAGATCAGCAAGTTTCCTAGGGGCAAAGATGACAAGGCTTCATCTTATATACCTTGGATGTATTGTCAGGAAAGGCCAGTCCCTGGGTAAGTAGAAGGAGGCAAAAAAAAAAAAAAGAAAGAAAAAATGAAAGCCCTCAAGAAGGTGAGCCGACACAATGGCTGTGTCAATGGGCTCCTGCATTGGCACGCGGGTGAGGATGGCACAGGACTATGCAGGGTTTCATTCTGTTGGGCACCGGATCTCTATGCATCGGAGTCGACTCCGTGGCACCTAAAAATAACAAAAGCAGCTACAGGTTTTGCTTTATAGACTTTCAGGCTCAGAGAAGTTACATAAAACTAACCCAGATGTCAGCTGATGGACACTGAGCTGCTTCTGAGAAGGGGGTAGGAGAGATGATTTTCACTTCTCTTGGGCACTGCTGCTGGAAGCTCTTGTTTATGCTGATTTTTTTTTTTTGCAGTTCACAGTTCATTTTGATGTTCTTTGCTTCCAGTCTTTGCTTTGCATCAATTCAGACATGGAACGCACAGTTTCCTAATTAGTCCACTGTATTTTCTATACGGACCTACCTGTGCCAAGATCCTTTCTGGAGGTTTATGACAATGAATGATACTTCTTTTACAACACAGGCATGGGTGTGAGGCACACATTGGTGTACATGTGTGTGCGCATTCTGCTCATAAACATAAGTATATATATACATATATACATTTATTCATTTTTTAAATAATATTATTGGGGGCTCTTACAGCTATTATAACTTTCAGTACATCATCTGTATCAAGCACATTTGCATACATGTTGCCACATACATTTCCAAACATTATATATATATATAATGTGTGTATATATATATATACACACACATTTATGCACACACACACTGCAAAGAGAAGTTGAATGTTAGATAGTCTTCTTATTAAAGATCTTATTCTCTGCTTTATTATAGAGCATCATTCTTTTCCTCACCTCATCTTCCTCTTCTTTTCATATCCAAGTGATGTGACTTTTTCTTT
Organism: Nesogale talazaci; assembly: GCA_004026705.1. NCBI lineage: Eukaryota > Metazoa > Chordata > Mammalia > Afrosoricida > Tenrecidae > Nesogale > Nesogale talazaci. Next base: position 28,265 of record PVJH01019001.1, read on the forward strand.
TGGCCATTTTTTTAATTTGAAAGCGCCTAACTTCTTCTTGGTCTCCAGTCAAATATAAAGCTGATATTTCTTGATCATCTTTAGCTGAAGTTGTGTACCCTATCAGGTTCTTATGCCCTTTAAAGACACTTATCATACAGACTCAAACAAACCTGCTTCTTCTTTGAAGGCGATTTATGTGTATATATCTCAAAGTTCTCAGTGCTTGGGTAGCTTTCCAGATTTTGCTGCATGTGGGATAGTCTAGACAGCATCTGAGAACAATAACAGTGCAATTAGCAAAGGAAACAAGGAAAAGGGGTGAAATTAAATGATTACGAATAAATAAAACATACAAATGATAGATTTAATTAACAAGGCCTGCTGCAAAATGAAGATGTTTTAACCTTTGTTGTTTTAATTCTGCAATATCCAATTTGAAAAAAGCAAAAGGATGTGTCTTTTGGAACCATGCTTAGAGGAGTTGGATCTTACCTTGGTTGAAAAAACAAACAAACAAAGCAAACTCCAAGTCTAAAATTTAATGTATAAGTGTAAATTGCTTGAAGTTTTAGCAAAAGGTTTTTTAGGGGAAACAGAGACTGGGGATAGTGGGCCCTGGTATGAGGTCAAGGTTTTATTACATACTATTAGTCCATTCTAGTTCATGATTAAGAAAATTTTCCTGAGGTAACTATTATAAAAACAGAAGAAAACAGAGAGCAATGTTTGTTAGGAACTATTGCTATGCATTCCAGATTTTTCCCGACAGCTCTGCTTCAAATATCTGCCTTGAAGTCTCTCATACTGTTTGTGTCATGGATGTTAATTTATAGTTCAAAAATATGTTTATTCCACATATGAACTGAAGAAATTATTTGAGCTAAAACATAGCAAATCTTAATAGCAAATGTGGCATTCCGTTAAAGGAAGCAGATTGAACTCATATGTTTAACCTCTGCCTCTCTCAAGTCCAAGTCCCACTAAATTATTGAATGAATAAAAGACTGTAAGCCAGAAAGGTGGGGGGGGGAGGGGAAGAAGATGTAGAAGAGGAGATAAGGAGATGAACTATGAAAAAGCTACAAAAGGTTGTGGAAAAAGAAAATGTTAACAAAATTCGTTTACAATTTTTTTGACGGTCCTTCTTATTCCAACAAATACAATTATTCTCCACCTATTAGCTATCTTGTTATCTGATGTTTCATACTTAAGACAATGGTAAAAACCTACCATCCAACTATTTTGCACACTAATGATGTACACCTGGCAGTAATGAGTCTTAAAGTATGCAGTGAGAATAACATTGGCTGTAGTGGTTAAGGTTACATGTCAGCTTGCCTGAATCATGATTCTCAGTGGTTTGGCAATTATGTAATGATATAATTAGGCCTTAGGTAATGATGTAATCAGTCTACATTTTGTGATCTGATGTGGTTACTCCCCATTTTCACACAATTTTTATTTCATGCAGATTGACCTAGTCTTTTGACTCCAGCCATGTTCATATGTGAGTAGAATGGATAATTGAATGGTGAAAGTCAGAGGAAGGGATAGAGACAATCTCATTACGGACAGTCTTGGAAAACCCAGAGAGAAGCTTCTGCTAGCTAGGGACACCTAGCCCCAGAGGTACCTACTAAGCTATCCAGGAGGGACTCCCTGCCACTGCTCATGTCTTTTGTACAACAGCTCCCCCCCCATACTTCCTAACATGAGGACCAGACACATTCCTTAGAAAGAACACTGAAAATATTCCCTTCTGTCCTTTCACAGGGAATAAGTTGGAGGCACCAACTTGGACCTTTTATGATTCCACATCTTTGTTCTGGTTAAAAACAAACAAACATGTGAAATTGATCGCTATAGGTTAGGAAGTACTATGTACAAGTAAGCCTCTGGTTCTCTTGACTATTGAGAAATCCATCCCTTTGTTTGTTATATGGTATATGCGGATTCTCTCCCCAAAGACTAAAGCATAAATAAACTGATCCCTCTAATTCTTTCATGCTAAAACCCATTATGGGCAGAGCACTGATTTCTGTAATATCCCCCTGACCCAATCCCTTCTTTCCACTCTCCCCACTATTACTACAAAATATCAAGATTTATTTATTATCTGGATATATTGAACAAGAGTGGCTGGTGTCTCAGAATGGAGGAGGGTGAAGGTGGGTCTCAAAGTTGAACATAAACCAAACTAAATCCTTGATGCCAGTCAATTCTGACACATATTGCCATAGGACAATTTGTTGGATTTCAAAGCTATCTTTATGAAAACAATCTGTCACTTCTTTTTCTCATGGAACTACTGGTGGAGTTGAACTACTGACCATTGGGTGGCAGCTGGCTGCCTGACTATACTGCACCACTAGTTTTATTGGAAATGATAAAACTCCATTTATTGTTATAATTGTTGATACCCTCATTCATCCTTTTCTTCCCATGTCTGTAATTGGCCAACCAATTCCAAGATGAGAAAAAAGACTTTTAATTCTCTAATTATTCTCTAGAAGAATAGAATCACCTCAAATGGCAATTTGAGAAACCCAATGAAATGGTCAGTTCCCCAAAAGATGAAGTCAATTTACTTTGCACCTTGCTTCCCCTTCGGCTTTGAACTCCTTTTCAGGCTTTAAAGCTCCATTTTCAAATATATATGGAGGGCTTTGAATCATCAAACTGAAGCCATGGAATAAGGAAATGTTCCAAAATGCTGAGAGTTTTGTATTTTTCTTCTCAAGATTTCTACCATTCATTAAAAATGAATATCCAGGAAAAGGAATGAAAAAAGGGCACACCCAAACACATAATAGCACAAATTCAGAAGCCATGGAATAAGGAAATTTTCCAAAATGCCAAGAGAAAGATTGTTTTTGCAAAGAATGAAATCCAGAATGAGAGTAAACTTCTAAACAGGAACATCAAAAGTAAGAAGAAAATAGAGGGAAGTAGTCAAAATTATGGGAAAAAATTAACTGAGAGTTCTAGGCCAGCCAAACTGTTAATTAAAGTAAGATGAGAATAAGAGACTTTTCAAAAAAGTCCTTTCTGTTCCCCACTTTTTAGGAAACTATTAGAAGGTGTTCTGTAACAAAAAGGGTGATGGTGGGAAGTGTAGTCATTATCAAGGGAAACAAAGTTTTTACCCAAAGAAAATAACAATAATTTTCAGGAAGATAGCTCTGGAATCAATTGTCAGGTCTCAGACCAATTTCCACATATTTTGTAAAAGAATGACAGGTTCTCAGAGAGAAACCTCCAGGGGGAGAAGAAGGGAGAGGGTGTAATATACAATCAAATATACCTGAAAAGATAATCTCCAGGGAAGTGGAGATAATGGAGAAAAGCAATATGCAGCACTATTTCTATAGCTAAAAAAAATAGTGCTTTAACAAGATTGAAAGGGAAAAAAAGAGGTTTGAATAGTGCTCTAAGAGAGTTAAATCTTCTTGAATAACAATCGAAAGAAGTTGTTTGGGAAATGTTGATGGAAACAAATATACAAGGGTGCTTAATTACTATTGAATGATGGATTGTTACAAGATTTTTAAGAGCCCCCAATAAAATTATTAATTTTTAAAAATTGAACAAAAACCATGGCTTATTATATAGAATTAAAAATGTTAAGACAGCAGCACATTAAAAAAAAATAAAACATGTGAAGGTAATTACAAGAAGAAAGAACTAAAATAATTAAAGATGCTTTCTCACCAGGATCAGAATTGGGAGGGGTCCTAGTGGAATTTTGAAATTAAAAATTTTCCCCAACAAGTAATTTCTTACTATTTGAACATTTAATTACACATGGCTTTGTTTGATTCTTACAGAGAAATCCCTTTCACTGCCATCCAATTGATTCTAACTCGTTTCAACCTTAGAAAGCATTTTTGAGCCTGCAAATCATTACAGGAGCAGACAGCCTCATTTATCTTCTACAGAGAAGCTGGTAGATTTGAACTACTGATCCAAAGTCAGCAGTGCAATACATAACACCATGAGGGCTGTTACAGAATAAAAGTAAAATAAATTAAAATTTAAGAAGATCTTGTCACTTTATGTTGAATTCTTATGCCTCCACTACCCTCAGAATTGAATTTGAAAGTCCCAACAGAGTATTCAAGACCACTAATGAGTTCCCGCCTGGCTTGTCTTACTCCAGTTGGTCTTGAGTGCATGTGAGAGAGTAGGCTTACCCTGTATGGTCCTTTTGGCTATAATGGTTATGAAGGCAGGTTACCAACTCTTCGATCCAGGGAGCTTTGGGGTGGATTTTGAAAGCAAACCTTTGTCTAACTGCTGAACAAGGATTTCTCAGTTCCATAGAAGCTTAAGTGTTTTCCAGAATACAATGCTTATGTTTCTCTTGTGGCCTATTGTTTCCTCTACCTGGAATAGTCAAGTCCCCTTCCTGTGTTCCTCATCTCCCTAGTTCCTATGAAGTGTGACATCTTCTTAGCCATCTCAAGACGTTGGCTCAGATGGCTCCTTTCTGAACAGCTGCATGCATAAACCCTGTAAGAATGGATTAGGCCACCTTTTCCTGTGTTTGCACAAAATCCTTCATTTTCATAGTTTAGTGAGTGTCACACTCTGCTGCAGTTCCCTCCTTGTTTTCTATATCCAGTCCTCAAGTGCAAAGGTGGTGTTTTGTTTCTGACTTGTGCCCAGTCTTTACCATCTGACCTTACCATGCTGTAGTTTAGTGCCACTGGCTCCGTCCCAATGCATAGCAACGCCATGTACATACAGCAGAGCCAAACACTGCCTGTTGCTCCTGCAACATCTGCCCAGCGGTTATGTTTCCGTCCATTGTGGCAGCCACTGTGGCAAACCATCTCCTCTCTTTTGCTATTTTACCAAGAATGACATATATAGTCCTCCTTGCCCCCGGAGGAGTCTGGCCAGTGTACCGGTTACATGCTGAGCAGCTACTGGCCAACTGGAAACAAGCAGTCAGCTCCTCATGAACTGAAAGGGACTGATCTACCCTGTCCTATAAAGTCACGAGAGTTGGCATCTGCGCGATGGCTGTGAGTTGGTTTCTCTTGACAACGTGTCCAAATCACAGAAGAAGTCTTGGACTTCTTTCCAGACAGATTGCTTTTTTCTTCTGGAAATCGATGGTACTGCCAAGATTCCCACTAATATGACCATTCAGAGGTATCCATTTTTCTGTGTTCTTCCTTGTTCATTGTCAATTTTTCACATGCATATGAGGAGGTTGAAAAGATCATGGCTTGGTTCAGGCATGCCTTAGTCCTTAAAACAGCATCCTTGCTTTTCAATATGTGAAAGAGGTCTTGAGCAGCAGATTGATCCAATGCAAAAGTAAAATAATGGTGAATCCGGCAAGGAAGAGATTGCTACAAGTGCTGGCTGTTATCGAGTTGTCCCTGACTGTGCCAGAGAGAGCTGTGTTCCATGGAGTTTTCAAGTTTGTTTCTCAAGTGCCGGATCTCTCTTCTAATGTTTTTCTGGATGGATTGGAACTTCTAGCTATTCTGTGAGCAATTGAACACATTATCCATTTGTGCTACTCAAAGCCTCCCAAAGAGTCTTGGTACCCATAGGTTCTCTTTCATATACATTAAATGCATGTAAAAGCCATATATGCCAGTTATGTGAAGGAACAGGAAATTTGCACTTTAAATTGGAGTTCTTAGATATGAGGTGCAAAAGCTGTGAGAGGTCTGAGATATCGTGGTAGAATTTTCTTTTTATTTTAGTTTTTAGTTTAAGTCATTTTATTGGGGGCTCTTACAGATCATGTACCAATCCATAAATCAATCATATCAAGCATTTTCCATTGTCACTTTCAAAACATTATCTTTCAACTTGAGCCCTTATTATCAGCTCCTCTTTTCTCCCTCCCTCCCCCTTTAATCCCGTCATAAACCGTTGATAAATTATATATATTTGTTCATATTTTACACCATTTGCTACATTCTTCCATCCGTGTTTCTGTTGTTCATCCCCCCGGGGAGGGGGTTATGCATCCATCATTGGTTTTGGTTCCTTCTTTCTCCCTATTGCCCCACGCTCCCTGCACCCTCATGGGGTTGCTATTCCCATCCACGGTAGGATTCTAGATGTGGGCTTCATAGCCATGAGAAATGGGAGGCAGTAGAACTGACAAAAAACGGGAAGAGAAATAGAACTTTTGTGCCTTCATTCCCTTACAGCTACAGACTGCACGTTGATAAGACTCCCCCCTTCCCAATATGCTTATCTAGGTCCGTGAAAGCTGTAAGGGCAAAAGGTTAGCTTGACTTATTGTTCTGCAGTGTTGCAATAGCATGTTTTAACTCATTTTACAGGCCACCCTGCCAGCAGGAAAAAAGATTATTGAAAAGAAAAACAGGGATTCTTATTTCAGGATGCGTCACCAGCCAGTTAAGAAAACTTGGAAAGTGGAAACCCTCCATGTTCTTATAAGCCACAATGCCAAGCCCAAACCCAAACCCAAAGTAGCCGCTGTTGAGTAAAACCTCTGATTTTGCAAAACCCAGCTCCAAGCCACCTCTGCTTGGGCAGAGTCAGATGAAGGACAATATTTAGAAAATGTTTCAGAAGAGCAGAATGTTCAGTCTAACAGGGGGAAAAAGTTGCTATTGGATCACTAGGGAAAATTAGAGAGGACAGATTACAATAATATCACAGAGTGGATTATGCTAAAAAACATTTGCTTTGGGTCCAAGTGATCAAATTTATATTCCATATCTTCCGATAAGCTTCACTTCCATCAATGACCATTTTTGCAAAGCCCTAAATGGATTCATAGATGCACAGAAGTCTCCAACAAAATAAAATTTTGCTTATCTTCTGTATATGTTCACTTCTTTCACTTTTATATTATTAATACTTTTGATCCTATATGTTTCCTCTGGAATTTGTTTACTTCTAAATGAGCAGCAATGCTCTACACAGATCATCACAAGAGAGAAATAACCAATCAGTTATTTTGTTTTGTTTAGGAATTCTAGGAAGGGCAAAATAGTTTCTTTTAAAAAATATTGAGTAACTTGATGCTTAACAGTGAACACCTGCCCCCAGGAACTGAATCAACTGTGTCTTGGTAAGAAAACCCCATTTAAATTAACCAGAATAATTCAGTGTCGCAAGTTTTACTTCTCCAGAGAGATATACGATGAATTTATTCACAAATTGCTTCATGATGTTTTTCTTTACAAGAAGGGCATTGATATTATAAAGTAGAACTTTCATATTTTGAGCAAACTCCCCCCCCTTCTGCTCTGAAATATTTCTAGCCCTTAATTATTATGGCCATTGTCTTTAAACGTTGGGGATAAGGGAGACACGTTGTCATTTGCAATGTCTGAAAGAAAAAAAAGTGAGGTAAATTTTGACCCTCACTTTTCTGAGTCACCTCCTTTGAACAAGTGGATGACGAATTATTTGGAGACTGAGCTCAGTTTGCTTATATCAGCAAATCATCTTTATAATGCGTTAGATCTGATTTTCAGATAGTTGCTGAAAGTCACAGTGACTCATAATGACTCTTTCCTTGCAGCGTTTCTGAGAATTCTAGAGATGGTTCATATTCCCAAGAGGCATCATTGTTTTATTGCCAGGTATGAAAAGTTTGGGCTGGACTGGCGCTTCAAGCAAATAACGTGTATCTACAAATGGAATGGCTGCTTCTTAGACAAAGATGGCCATTGTCGCCACAAGCCGAGTCTATCTACCTGGGTTAATGAACTGTTTTGTGAAAGAATGACAGATTTACATACATTTATTAATGCTGTTCATACTGTGTGACAAAATCTGGCAGGGTGACTATGAATGGAACAAGTTGTCACAATTTTATGGAACCTTCTCACACACAGAATCCATGCCTTTGCTCAAGCAGCCTGGAGCACTTACATTTTCTGAGAGATTCTTTGGGCAGTTTTTTCCACTTTTATTTTTCAGGGCTTTCAATTATTTCTTATATAAATGAAATTAACCTCTTGCTTCTAACTTTCTCCCAAGGAGATTATATCATGTTAGGGGGAAAAATGGAAATGAAACTTGAGTCTTCAAAGAAAAGTTTCAGAACATATTGATGTTGGCCTTTTTAAAAGTAAAATTTTCATATAATTCCATGATAAGACTTACTGGTGACATGCATGTTTGAAAAGATCAATGCTGACAAGAATATGGGCGCTTAGCTATCAAAGATATAACGTCTGGGGTCTTAAAGGCTTGAAAGTAGACAAGCGGCCATTTAGCTCAGAAGCAACGATGTTCACATGGAAGAAGTACACCAGCCTGTGTGACCATGAGAAATTGAAGGGATAAGGTATCAGGCATCAAAGAACTAAAAATTATATCACTGTAAATGAGGGGGAGTTCAGATTGGGGACCCAAAGCCCATCTGCAGGCAAAGTGACATCCCCTTACAGAAGGGTCATGGGGAGGTGACAAGCCAGTCAGGGTACAGTGGAGCCATGATGAAATATGCAACTTTCCTCTAGTCCTTAAATGTTTCCTCCCTCCCGCTATCATGATCTAAATTCTATCTTACAAGTCCGGCTCGACCAGAGGTTGTACACTGGTACACATAGGAACCATAAACAGGGTATCCAGGACAGATGATCTTTTTAGGATCAGTGGTGAGAGTGGAGTAGAAAAAGGGAACTAATTACAAGGATCATCACATAACCTCCTCCCTGGGGTACGGACAACAGGGAAGAGTGTAAAGGGCGACATTGGACAGTGTATGGGATGCCAAAATAATAATAAATTATAAATTGTCAAGGACCCCTGAGGGAGGAGGGCAGTGGGGGGGATGGAAAAAAAGAGGAGCTAATACCAAGGGCTTAAGTAGAAAAGAAATGTTTTGAGAAGGAAGATGGCAACAAATGTACAAATGTGCTTTGTATATAATGGATGTATGTACAGATTATGATGAAAGTTGTATGAGCCCCCAATAAAATGATTAAAAAAATAAAAGAATATGGGCACTTAAAATTTTGTTTTGCATTAGCTTGACACTTTTTGTTGTTGCTGTTGTTGGTAAGATAGGTGTGGTAGTTAGATAATCTTGTGTCAATTTGGGACTTGAGGATGAAAGATGAAGGGGTAGAGTCTAGTCTGTCAATCAGAACACAGCCAAGGAGGTCTCTGTATGGGCACGATCTACTCCTGTGAATTCTGGGAATTCCTGTATTTTTTTCCTTGAAGGTGGGAGACTCTCTCTGCTCACACCATGAAAGATGAACATATAGCACTGCAGTGCTAGACTCCCACACCCTGGGAACTGAAAGAGTCACTTGGACATCCCTCCCAGCACTGAGATACTTCTACCACCCACTGGCCTGAGATCTTCCCATATGCAGCAACATTGCAAGTGTTTTGTGAGTCTTAAGAGGGCTTTATAGATTGGTATTAGACATAGGGGCTAATATGGGACTTATGGACTTGATCTGGACTGTGCTGGGATGTTTTTACAGAATTCAACTCCTCTTGTATATAAAGCTCTTTCTGATACATATGACAGTATCTATGAATTTGTTTCTCTAGTCTATCTAAACTAACACAATAGGGGAGTGCTGTTGCTAGCATTACTGAGTTGGTTACAGATCTTAGGGATTCTATCTACTACAGAAGGAAGCACTTCATTCTCACAGTCCCATCTAAATTCGATTCCTTTGTTGTAGCCTCTGTGTCAATCCATCTCATTGAGGGTCTTTCTCTTTGTGCTGCAACTCTCCTGTGCCAACCATAAGGTCCTTCTCAGGAACTCATCCCTTCTGATAACACGTACTAAGTACGTGAGATGAAGCCTGATCATCCTTGGTTCTAATGAGCATTCCAAAAGGATTTCTTCCATGAAAATTTGTTTTTTCTTCTAGTCGTCCAGGGTATGTTCAATTTTCACCCTTGAAAATATAAATAACATGCACCAATTTTTCTTCAGTCTTTGTTATTCATTGCTCAGCTTTCACATGCACATAAGGCGATTGAAAATGTCATGATGTGGGGCAGAAGATTTTATTTCTCAAGCTGAGATTTTTAAAATATACTTTAAAGAGGTTTTTTTTTTTGCAGCAGGTTTTTCCAGTACAATAATGCAAACATTAAAATTTTTTAACTGTTGTTTCCTTGAGCTTGGATTGTGAATCCAATAAGATAAAGCCCTTGACAATTTCATTCTTTTTCTTTGCTTATCATGCTATTGCTCCTTAATCTAATGATGAAGAATTTTGTTTTATGTTTAGTATATTTGATATTTGTATATCTTCATATATGTATATGTATTGTGTGTATGTATACACACACAGACACACAATTTACTCTAGATTCATATGAATGGCTCACCAAAGACAAAAAGTCATGGAAGACAATATCCAGTTTGGCTGGATATTTGCTTTTTAACTTTGGACTACACTGCCACAGAAAAGGTGTCTTCAAAGAGCAATGAAATTCTCCTTCCTAGATGTGTTCAAATAGAGACAGATCTCTTGTTGAAAATGCTGTCAAAATGTTGATGACATATACTAAAATGTCTCCAAGGACCCTTCCAATTTTAAGACTCCAAGAAATAAAAATATGATTTGAGGAAAATTGGGTTTTAGCTTCATTCTATTTTGAAATACAAAAGAAGTCTCGAGTGGGGTAGAGAAACATCATTAAAATTCATGCCAAATATTAAGATTTGAGCTACCTGTGTCTATATATCATAGTGTTATTCTCCAAATGTTCATGTACTGGGATTAGAACCACAAGTAGCACTTACCTAGTAGCCCTTTTTCACTTTGGGGGGTGGGGCATCACTGCCCTCTGGTGGCAATGGGAGGCCCAGCCTTGATCCTGGAGAGCTGCTGCTGGATTTGAACCACCAGCCCTGTGGGCCACAGTCCCACACTCAAGTACTACACCACCGGGGCTCAGCCCTGCCCTTTTTCACTAACTATATTATAGAACTTTGTCCAATCTCTAAATGGCCTTACTTCTTTATAGTCAACCACTTTTTTAGGAGGCATCTCTATATTTCTTCCATAAATTTTCTATGGATATGCACACGAATATATATTTTCTAGTTTGCATTTGTCCACTGGATATAGTAGATGAGTATACTAGATGAGTATACTAGATAGTATATGATACTAGTTTGCATTGGAGTGAACCTGGGAGCAGGAGGAGTCACTTATTGGGCTGCTAACTGCAAGGTCAGTGTTCCAAGCCACCAGCCACTTTGTGGGACAAAGTCATGGCTTTCTACTCTAAAGAGTTTCAATCTCCAAAACCCCTAGGGGTAGTTCTATCCTATCCCTAGGGTTACTGTGACTATGAAACTACTTGACAGTGAAAGAAGAGCAGATAGAGGTACACTATAAAACTCTGGCAATCATAAAGTGGACTTTATTATTTAGTTTTAATTTACATAATTGACATTTATTCTATTTCAACATTCAAAAATTTACTTTGTTATTTTAAAATTTTAATTTTTTAAAAATATTTCACTATATGGATAAAATAGTTGATATTTCCTAATCATTATCAATAGTAATTTAGTTGTAACTCAATCTTTTAAGTAAACAAATGCCCTGTGGACATTCTTCAATACATACCTTTATGAATACACTTGAATAATTCTATACATAGACAAATTGTTCTAAGTTGGACATGTTATTTCTATGAGATAATTCCATTTCCCCTTCATATCTACATAAAAGAATTCCTGTGTCTTAGTACATTACCCAGCACTGTTTGAGATCAAATTTGTTTTGCTCCACTCAGATTTCTTTTAAAGCATTTAATTATTTTCAATTGTATTTATTTAACTAAGATTAACTATATTTTCATATCTCAAAATGTTTTATATTTCATATTCTGAAAAATTTTAACAAATTTCAAGTGATTTATTTATATGACAATATTTATATGTATTTATTTATATGAGGATATTTGCAAAAATTCCAAATAATTCATAGACATCAAGTCAATGGCAATCATAAAGAACAGAGTAACCCTCTGTGGGTTTCTGAGGCTGTAAATCTTTAAGGGAGCAGGAAGCCTTAGCTTTTAATTGCAGAGTGGCTGGTGAATTTAAACTACTGTTCTGTGGTTAGCAGTCCAATTTTGGAACTCAATACACTATCAGGACTCTTTTTATTCATATATTGGAGATTCTCCTCTACCCCATAACACTATTGAGCTGGGAGAGAAATATACATAAATTACAATTCTTCAATGTGAATAAAGCAGTTTTTGCATGCTGAATAGACTACTCTGAGGCTTACATTTTGTTTAAAACTTAGCATTCGATTTATTAATGTTAAAAACCTCAAGACCGTTCTTATTTATGCTTTTAAATTGAGCTCACTGATCATATTATTCTATCTATAAATCTAAATAACATCTTTCTACTGTGAAACAGCTCGTGGGTTTGAACTGTCAGTCTTAAGGTAGAATCTAAGTCTTTAAACACTGTGTCACCAAGATACCTTCTGTGGTAGTTACAACATCTGGTGTCACTTTGAGATTTTAGAGTGAAGAAGTGGAGTTTAGCCTGTCAACCAGGTCGCAGCTTGTTGACCTCATTTGGAGATGCTACGGAGATACGTCGCTCATTGGAGGGGTGAAACTGGCTCACTCCCTGCAAAGCATTTCCGTTGACCAAGCATGTGGAGCGACACTAGAGCTCTGGTGCTGAAGGAGCCATGAGAAGACCTCTGCCAGAGTGGAGAGGCCTCTACCACCACAAGACTTCAACCAATGGTTTGTGATCCTCTTGCATTCAGCGTCATTGCATGTGGTGCATGAGTCTGAAGAGGACATCGGGGCTAATACCGGACTTGTGGACTTGATCTGGACTGGACAGGGATGTTCTCTGACTATTCAATTGCTCTTGTATTTAGAGCTTTCTTATACATATGAGTGCCCCTGGCTGGACTTGTTTCTCTAGTCTGCCCAGACCAACACACCTGCTTATATCTTTAACTAAGGGATAAGATAAAACTACTTGTCCTATTTCCATCAAACCATTTTTGACTCACAGTGACCCGACATGACACAATAGAACTCTCCTTAATGTTTCCAAATCTGTCATCTTTACCGGTGAGTGACCAGAGGATTTGAACCACTGAGCTGTCAGTTAGCGGCTGAGCACTTAACCACTGCACCACCAGTGGTTGTTTAAACACAACTATTTTGTAATTATCAAATATTTGTTTTGATATTACTTAACCCCAAATCTTACTAAGATGGTTTTATCTCATAAATCTTTCTATAGCTATTTGTAAATTTTTCCAAGTTTAAGAGATGACTAGCTATTAATGAATTGTCTCATCTAACTTTATATTTCCAGTTGCTTCCTCAGCTGGCTTAAATTTGGACAACAAGTAGAAATTTAGGTCAAGACATTGACTGAATTCTGATTGAAGATACTGAGCTCTATTAAAGAGTCCATAGCACAGATTTCATAATTTGACAGCTAGTCTTCCAGTCCATTGTGCCAAAACATGTAGCCATGGTGTTCTGACAATATTCTAGGGTGATGATTTGACAGGACTTGATTGGACTGTAGAAAATAATTTATTTTTCATATTTAACTCTGAAGTTTGTACAACTTGAAAAAGCCCTCCATTATTTAAATTTACTTTCAAACTTAACACTTTAGATATTGATAAAGAATATTTATTTTAGACTAGATTTATTTAGTTTTATTTATTTATTTAGTTTTATTAGTTTCATTAGTTTTATTAGATTTATTTATCAGGTTTTTTGATGAATAGAATTCCTATGTTCAAAAAAAAAAGGAAAGAAATACTGTCTAGTTCTGCACCATTCTCACAATCATTTATTTATTTATTAGTTTTATTAGATTTATTTATTAGATTAATTAATTTAGATATTAGATAAAGAATAAATAAATTCTCCTGAGAAGAAAAATGACTTGGCATTGGTTGTAATTCACTTGCATCTCAAGTATCTTTGACAAATTACTTGTGATTTAATTCAGAGCCCTCATACAGTTCAATAATATGAGCCCCAAATGAAGGCCAGGTGCATATTATTTCCATAGACTCAAATGTACTAATAAAGCCTTAAACTAAGACTATATACTAAAATTTCATTTGTATTAGAAAGATGGGAAATTATTTGAAGGCCCATCTACAGATGGAGTCCCTCAATGGTACATAGGGTGACACACTTCACTGCTGACTAAAAGTTTGGAGGCTTCAGTCCACCCAGTGATAACTCAGAATGAACGTAGGCAATCTACTTCCTAAGACTGGCCATTGAAAACACTGTAGAGAACAGTTTTACCCCAAAACATATAAAGTCACCATGAGTCAGAATTGATTTGACAGAAACTGGTTATATCAATTATGAAAAGGCACTTAGAATTATTCTTCACATTTTATAGGACATAAGACATACTTTTAGGTTCTAGTGCTTCAGTTTTTGGCAAGAATAAAACTCAAGGAAATTAGTCAACTCCTGTGATGCTTGACTTGCAAGGAAAAAAATGAAGCTACTAATCATTATAAAAGGATGTAGGACATATATTCTATGGAACATATTCATTTGGATAAGCCATCGCAGTTCTACCAGTAGTATAGTCATTTGATCTGCTTTCCCATAGGGTAGTGTTTGTGATAAAAAGATGTACAGTATTTGGAAAGAAGAATATTTGAACAACCTTTCCTAATATTGAGTATGTAACCAGAGTGTTGCTCATTATCTATACACTTTTAAAACAGGGACCACACAAAGTTAGCACACATAGCTTTCTGCCTTCATAAATTTAAAAGCAGAAGGGAGAAAGTAATCTATTTAACACTTTATATTATGGAATATGAAATGTTAATGGCACAAGAAATTTCAAAGTTAATATTTGAACTTCCTAATTATAGAATCCAGAGAGGCTCAAAAATGAGTTCCAAGGGTGATAACTCATGACTGAGCTCTTACAATAATGAACTCAAAGACCTCTATCCTCATACAAATCCTTGCACTTAAGATTAAAGCAACTCTCAGTCAAAAAGAAATTAAAATTTGATAGCTTGGAATGTCACCTGGTTTACTGCATGTTCAGTATATATTTTGTGGTTATTTGAATATTCCTCTCCATTATCAAAATTCAGTCTGTGACTATGTATTAATATTCATATGGTAGAAATGTAACATTTGCTTTAGATGCCATCATTCTGATGCTCAAACTACATTCACATTTAGTCTCCAAAGCACTTCCATGTATCATCATTTAATCCTCACCTGAACTTCACATGGTAACCACATACTTCCCCTAATGATTTATGTCTAGATATACTTTGATCTGTGATATGCGAAGCAAGATATCGTTGCAAAGAGGATTGCTTTTCATTCCTTTAAGAATAATAGTCACAATTGGGAGTTGTAAACAACAGAAATGGATTTTGGCTGATTAAACAGGAAAAAAGCTGCTGGCAAGACGTCTCACTTACTTTAGGTATGTTCTTAGGAGAGGCCAATTTCTTGAAGAAATGCAGCATGCTCAGTTAGATGGAGGGACTGGCACAGTGGCTGCAGTGGTGGGCTCTAGCAAGATAATGATTTTGAGGATGGTGTAGAACTAGACGGTGTTTCTTTCCTTTCCTTTTTTTTTTGGGGGGGGGG